>CM021102.1:727987344-728211372 GCA_007115665.2 Sequoiadendron giganteum
AGGAAATATAAAGAGGTTTGGGTTTGGAAAAGTATAATAGGGTATACAAATTATACAAGGAGTCTATATTTATGATGTTTAGGCTAGTTGGACTTAAAAAAATTAAAGTAGTGGTGCAGGGGCACCTAGCTTTCATCATGTAAAAAGGGGTTAGATGTTAGGTGTTTGTAAAGTTGAGTTAATTTTGATGTAATAAGGTATATTTAGACCATTTAAAATGATTTTAGTCATATGGGGGTCAGTTTTAGATAAAGTTGTCACTTTTTGCAAATGTTCCAAAAGTTGCTTTAGCAACATTGCACTTTTTGGCTTGAATTGAAAGGTGAATGGTCAAGTCATTTGAAAATTAGTTTGAACCATTAGTATAGGTTGGTATGAGTTTAAATATGCTTGGAATGGTTCGAGGAAAGGTTCTAGAAGACATTTTGATGCTCAAACAATAAAGAAGTGCTCTATTTTCTATAATTTTCCTTGTATTTTGTTGCTACACAAGTCTGTACGGCTCCATATAGGTTACTAAGGATGTGAAACTGATTTTAATTGATTCTAGGTTGAGTCTTATATCATTTCTAATTTATTTCACCTGATTTCATTGAGATTTGAGTGAGTTTGAGGCAATTTACTAAAAATAGTCAAGAAACCCTAGGTTTGACGGTTTGAGTGAGAAAACATGAATTAGGAAACCATTCCACTGGTGAAAAATTCTAAAAATTGGTGGAATAGAGGTAATTAGGGTGATTTTGATGTTGGTTGGGTTTGAAGATGCAGGGGATGGAGTTTGGGGTAACTTGGACTCTTCGTTATGTTAATTTTAGGATAAAAAATGCAATTAAGCAAAAAAACACAATCACAAAGAAGACAACACAACAATTTATCCTAGGAAAAACCTCCTAATTGAGGGAGAAAAACCCAACAATTTATTCACTTATAAATCAAAAATAGAAGTGCAGAAATAGCACTCAAAATCAGGCCCTAGAAAAGTTGAATCTCATACAATGGATCTGCACTTGAAGATAGTGTGATTTCCTTGAATACACAAATATTAACTCTTCTCCTTGATGTGAAACTACTGCTCTTGAAAGCGAACCTATTGCTAAAGGAATTTGAATTGGAATAGAATTACTTGATGATAAATGTGGATACTCTATCTACCTTATCTAGCAAGCAAGGCGAGCTCTCTTTTAGCACTGACCTAGAAAATATAATATTTGTTTTTACAATGCAAAGGCTGACTTGCCTTAAGTCAATTATCTTTTAAGAGAAAATACCTCCCGCCACTATAAAAAACTAACACTCCCTCTTAGCTAGAGAGATATTCTTAATATACAGTCATGGATTCTCTCAACATGATGTCCACAATAGCTACTCCCAATTGTGGAAAACACAACTCTGTCTCAGAGATGTGATCTGTACAAGGGATTTCACCTCATATTTCTCAGTCTCAGAGAAATATACACTACAAGGGATTTCACCTCATATTTCTCAGTCTGAGAGAAATATTCTCTACAAGGGATTTCACCTCATATTTCTTTGTCTTAGAGAAATGTACGCTACAAGGGCTTTCACCTCATATTTCTCTGTCTCTGAGAAATATATGCTACAAAGAATTTCACCTCATATTTCTCCATCTCGAAGAAATATATGCTACAAGGGCTTTCACCTCATATTTCTCCATCTCAGAGAAATATACCCTACAAGCCTAGCTTTCACCTCATATTTCTCCATCTCAAAGAAATATACATCTTAATGAAGCTGTGACTCCCTCTGGAGCTGAATTTCTTTCCTAAGCACCGGAACCTTAATCCACTTCCTGTACATGGTCTTAACTCAAGCCTAGAATTCTCAAAATCTAACTCCCTTTGAATGTCATTTCCTCCTTCAAGAAGTATCCTTTAGATCTCCTGAAGGTTTCCTCCTCTTCAAATTTGCTGGTCGTAATGACAATTTGTATAGGCTCTCCTAACAAATACCAATCACATGAGTTGAATTTATGCTAGATTTTTTTGTCCATGCAAGAACCTTTCCTTCAGAGAAGGCAACCTTGTACCCTTTTTCCTCCAAGGCTGAAATGGAGACAAGGTTCCTTTTGATCCCAAGTAAAAACAATACATCACTCAATTGAAGAGGGATACCCGAGTCTAGCTAGAAGGAAGCGGCCCTGGCTCCCTTTATGGAATAACTAGCATCATCTCCAATCATAACCTGTAAATTAGTCACTTTCTCTACTAAGTTTGTAAGATGCTCTTTGTAGCTTGAAATGTGACGTGAAACACCACTATCTATCAACCAAGTATCACTGTTAGATTGTACATTACTTGAAAGAGAAGAGATGAATAGGATTCCTTCTAAATTGACTTTAGAATGACTTGACTCCTTTTGAGATGTCTCTACGTCAATTTATGTAGTAGAAACATGTTGTGATAACTTTAATCTGCAATCTCAAGCAAAGTGTCCACACTTGTCACACATGTAACATTGAATGTGAGATAGATCCTTCTTCTTTGGTCTTGGAACAAAATCTGAATTTCTATTTCTATTCCTCTTGAAGGTGCCTCTTTTTCCTTCTCTTCCTTTGCCTCTAGTAGCATGTGCAACAAGAACTTGATTTTCTTCATTATGAAAATTTTGCCCATTTCCTCTTGCTACCAATCTGGTTTCTTCTTGAATACAATCAACTCGAAGGTGATCAATCTTAGGCAACTTGGATCTCCCACTGATGCTCTGAATAAAAGGTTCCCAAGATTGGGGAAGACCATTTAGTGCCAACAAAAGAAGATCTTTGTCTACAATTATATTGCCAATAGTGTTCAACTGATCTCTCAAATCTGAAATCTTCATAAAGAATGAAATGACTGAATCTTCTTTAGCCATTTTTACATGATGAATTTGTTGTCTCAGAGCAAGGGCTTTTCCGGTATTGTTGATCTCATATAGTCCTTTTATAGTATCAAATGTTTCTTTATATGTCTTCATCTTGGATATGATCGATACTAGGTGATCCATCACAAAGTCTATCATGATCTTTCTAGCCTTTGTACCATTTTTATTCCACTGGATTTTCTCTATGTCTTTAGACGGCTCAGGCATGTCATTTTCTATGAATTATAGAAGTTCATTCTCCTCTAAGGCAATGAGTACCCTAGGTTTCCAAGAGTTGAAGTTTGAAGCTCCATCAAGCCTATCTTCTACCTTGACATTAGTCACCATCTTATTTTTCTGAGTACCCTAAGTTTCTACTATAGATTTTCTCCTCCAAATATTTTATTTTTAGATATGCATAAATTCACCTTCAAATTTTTCCCTTAGGTCTACAATAATTCACCTCCAAGGTCTACCCTTAGGTCTACAATAATTCACCTTCAATATTTGTTGTTAGGTCTACAATAATACACCTCCTTAGGTCTACAATAATTCGCCTTCAAGGTCTGCTTCGAATGGGAATGATATTCAATGAAGAATGCTTAGTAAAATCTGATCAGATCTTCCCTAAACCTGGCTCTAATACCATCTTAATTTTAGGATTAGAAATGTAATTAAGCAGAAAAACAAAATCACAAAGAAGACAACACAAAAATTTATCCTGGGAAAATGCTCCTACTCGAGGGAGAAAAACCCAACAATTTATTCACTTATAAATCAGAAATAGAAGTGCAGAAATAGCACTCAAAATCAAGCCCTAGAAAGGTTGAATCTCATACAATGGATCTGCACTTGAAGATAGTGTGATTTCCTTGAATACACAAATATTAACTCTTCTCCTTGATGTGAATTTTCTTCTCTTGAAACTGAACCTGTTGCTGAAGGAATTTGAATTTGAATTGAATGAATTGATGAGAAATGTGAAGACTCTATCTCCCTTATATAGCAAGCTATGCAAGCTCTCTTCTACGGCCGACCTAGAAAATATAATATTTGTTTTTATAAGGAAAAGGCTGAATTTCCTTGAGTTAATTATCATTAAGATATAATACCTCCCACTGCTATAAAACACTAACACCCTAGCCTAATATATTTACGTATTAGGCCTAGGATTGGTAGATAGACAGGGTTTTGTAGTTTGAAGATTGGGTGATTTTTATAGTTGATGAAATGTGTATGTGCAAACCCCATGTTACTTAAGGGAATCCATGGAATGAGGATTGGTAGTTTGGAGAAGGGATTTCACAAATTTGGTTTGGAAAACGAGCCTAATTAGGCCTCTTTCTAGCGTAGCAACACAAATTGGAGGGTGTTGTTACAAAACAACCCTAACTAAGTTTCTGATATGTTTCAAAAGAGAATAAAGGGTACTTGAAATGGTATTTTATTTTTGGGTTTGTAGTCTTCTCTAAAATATATGAGGAAAATTCACTGTTTGGAGTACTACAAGGGAAGATAAAAGGTTTGTGAGAAAGCCATCAAGTTAAGGTATCAAGATTATAAAGTTTGTTGAATTTTGATTATCTTGAAAACCTCCACCCTGCTCTATATTAAGTGTTGTCATTAAATAGTTTTTATGAATCTAATGAATAATTGACATTATCACCTTTATGGCAACTTGTGTCCCTCACTTCTTTTCATGGTAGACTACCTAGAGTTTATGGTGTAACAAGATGTAGTAGATTCAAAGGGTAACAAATGATTTTTTAGATATCTAGCCATGATGATGACATAGGATTGGGTAAACCCACAAAAGTGGTTTACAATTTGAGTGAGGAAGGAAAAGTTACAAAAATCGACCCCATGCCAAAAAAATTGGTTTTTGGGGTTTGAACGAACTCTTTGGTTTGAGCGAACCAAAAGAGGGTTCGTTATAACCCAGGTTTGATCGAACCCACTAAATTCCTTGGGCCCACCATTCTCGCAAAAAAAATAGAGGAAAACCTTTTTTGAAAGGGAGTTTTCTTGAACTCCCCTGGTTCGCCCAAACCCCTCGTTCTCCCACCTTCTCACCATCTAGCCCAAAAAACTCCAAAATTTTTCCCTTTGAATCTCGGGTTGAGGATGAAAATGGAGGAGAATTCACAGACCCAACTGGATGATGGCAGTCCTCAGAACAAGCTATCCAATGAATATAATTTTAATATGTTTTTGTTTTATTATGTATTTATTTTTTTAGTTTTATTAAACATAGGTTTTCCACCGAAAATCAAGCTCTTTATTTTGCACATGTAGAAAAATGGAAGATTATAAAAAAAAAAAATGAAAAATATAAGTGCACCATATATTGAAGTCCTTGATCCAACAAAAAAAATAATTGAGTTTCGATACATACAAAAAAAAATTACGTTGTATACAGTCCGCCTATGTCTGAATTGTAAATGGTTTGACTTCGAAACTTGATTAAGGAAAAAATATTCAATAAAACACTATGAGACCAATTGAAAACACTAGATATCATAGTTACAAACCTAAATTTGAAAGAATTAGAATTTTATCCTTCATGGAAAAATAATTATGTTGTATACAGTGAGCATCACTCCTTAAAAAAGTTGTTTGTTGAAAAAAACTAGTTTCCGAAGGAGATGGAAAACAAAGTGCAATCTAATTCCAATTTTTTTGAAAAATATATATTTAGAATCTATAGACAAAATGCCTCAAATCACTAGTTTTCATCATCTTCAAATTGCTCACGGTTTAGCCACTATAGGTGCCCGAAAGTGAAGATTTAGTTAGAAAATAATATTTCAGTGTCCAGTTTGGTCAAAAATTATAAACTAGTATTGTGGGATCACCCGATTGTGCCATGATAGAATTCAAAAAAATTATTTATAGGAATGAAAATCCATTTTTAGATCTCTGGAAACTATTAAGGTTGCTCTAAATAGTAGTTTTACATAATATATTCTTTCAAGGTCTTATTTTTTGTATTAGAAGTAAGCTCATTGCCATGTTATGGTTAATGTTATTTCAAGAATATAGGGAAAAAGAAGTTAAAGCCCACACTTCACATTAATAGATACGTTATTTTTATATAAAAATTTGGGAACTATCAACAACAACCACCATAATATTGCATTTATGTAAGGATTATGCTATCCAAACATGCATTTTATCTCAATAATCATTTTTTTATTTTTATCTCTCAAGAATAATTTAAGGTCCAAATAAGTAGGGAGAATGAATTTGATAAACATATTACATAGAGAACATGGCAATAGAGATTTTGGAAGATCGTTTAGCATATTGAAAGCCACTTTAATATAGTCTAGAATGAGGATTTTATAGTTGTAGTTTTACAATATCAAGACACGGTTGTTTTAGGCATATCTAACTTGACAAGAAAGACATTGTTTAGAAGCTTAAACGAATTATTTTTTAAAGATTTTTATCCATAAAAGATGAGAGGGAAGGAAGCAAGCATATTTATTGACAACTAATCAACCATTATGGCAGGAGGGCCACTTTTATAACGGTAAATGCATCTCTAGTTAAGAATTGCTAGTTCAAAGATAAAATCTTAAAAGAAATTTGTTATTCAGATATGAAATAGATAAATGATGTGGAGATATTTACTAAACATTGAACATATATATTACAAGTCTATAATCTACTCTTGTGTGCCTTTTCATAGAATAAAAGATCACTTCCACAACTAAACTTTACAAAATATTATTATGTTAAATTATTTCTTATATATAATTTAGTGATCTATTGTTTATAATTGATAGGAAAATTTATGCCATGCAGCAAATTCACCACCATGGAAAATTCACTGATGAAAAATTCACCAATATTTTTAAATAAAATCAAAGTTTTTGAAATATATATTAAAAAATATTGGTGAATTTCTAGTGGTGAATTTTATTTGGCGGTGAATTTTCTGTCGGTGAATTTTCTATGATAGTGAATTGCTGGGATGAATTTTTGCCATGAATTGCTGGTGGTGAATTTTCCTTCAATGAATTGCTACGATGATAATAATATATTTTTGTCTAAAAAATTATTAGAAAAAGCATGGCTTTGGTCCCTCCCATGACCTAATTAATTTACACTCATATTATTAATATTTTTTTAAAAAGAGACTTTTTCTTTTGGAGGCACGGCTAACTTAGAATCACTCTTATTCTTTTTGTTTTCAACTTCGTGACAATTTCCATTTGAAAGGTAATTTTATGAATTTTTTCACTAAATACACAATTAATATATATGCATATATGATCAAGATTGATGTCTTAGTAGTTTCAAAAGAGCTTATGGGTAGTAGTTGACAGTCTCTTTCATTAACAGTTTCAGTACAGCTTATCTTCTAAGAACAATACAGTTTGTTTCTTGGTCTTATTAGAAGTTAGAATGCAGTGAGTTAAAGTAAGCTTTATGTTGCTTTCACCACAAAGACTGTACTGAGCTTTGCTGATTGTGCGAGGAGAATAATCCATGTGTTCTGCGGTACTTTATCTATAGCAAAAATCATGGAGTACTCTCCTCTGTCATTGTTGCATACAAGAAACAAGCTATATACACTCATTTGCCAGACATTAAAATCACTGATTGCAGCAAAAGTCGCCATAGTCTTTATGGTGAAAGCAATATAAAGCCTACTGTAATTTAAGTTATTGTCTATTGGTGTGTTGTAATATTTAACCAGTGTGTTGTAATGGTTAGTATTTTTTTTTGTTTTGTTTTGGTTTGTATTTATATTGTAGTGAGAGTGGTAGATTTAGATATATTGAAAAGAGATACTATAATGTTTAATTATGAAAATAATTTGTGAACATGGAACACTGTTATGATGGAAAAAGTTATATATTTGTGCTTCTTGAGTATAAATATCGAGAAACAAATTTGAAATAGTTGAGAAGACAATCTTGTTCAATGTGATTGAATTTTTTTCAAAGTGTTCATATCAGCCATCTTTGAACTGTTTTCTTGCACAACATGCATGTCATATTTCTATAGTTTTCATTGTTGTTGTAAATTGAAGCACACATATTAATAATTTAGTATATCCAATATTTTATGTCAATAGTGAAAAAATGAGATGTAACATGGTAAAGTGCTAAATGTAGGAATACTAGCACTAGCCATAAATGGAAGGTTATTATATATCATAAGCAATGTTGTTATAATAACTTTTGTTGTTGGATTGAGGAGGGGAATTTTGGATTACTTTGTTGGAAGAATCTATATCAAAGTTCTTAGCAATATGGTTTTCAATATTGGAAGTCAATTGTTTTGTTGGTAGTGGGCTAGAAATCTCATATGATGGTCCAATATTTGACTCTTGCAAGAAATGAGAAAGTCATTGGTATTGAGCTTAGTTTCACAAAGTGGGTTTGATTGGATTGTTCATACGGATTGGTCTCAAAAGGACACTAAAAAATAGAGCTGAAGGAGGGTTGGGAACATGAAAATGAGTATGGAATGTTCAATTCATCTATAGTTGCATTTTGACAATAGATTATAGGATTGGGGTATTTGGTTGGAGATGATAGAAAGATTTCAATATTAGGACTATAACTATGGAGTGTTATTATTGTAGAGACTTTTAATGAAATTTTTGGTGATGTTGGTGGTACGATCTCTCAGAATAGAGACAAATACCTACAAATTTCTTGAAGCAACTCCTAGCAATTGATTCTTCTCTATCATTTCCATTGAAGATTGCATGAAATTGTTCATGACCTTTTCACCAAATTTGTACGTTTTAGTATCTAATGTTGAATATTTTATGGTAAAATTCTTGAATGTATAATTAGAGAAAGAATCTTGCAACATATATGAGGGGTTGTTATAATCTACATGCAATTTAGAACAAGATGTGAAATCAAGGAAGAGAACAATAGGTTGGTCGGAAAAGAACTTACATAGATTTAAATTCATATGGATAAAACTTGTAATTTCTCTAATGCCTCTTAGTGATATGGCAGTGATATCATAAACACAGGCAACATATTCTATTATATCAAATATTCTATTTCATCAATATTTTTTGGGATTTAGGTGCATGATTCCTACAACGTAAAAACCCATGGGTATTGTCTAATTTTTTTGTATTTCCCTATTCATAGAATGTTTAGTTTTTATAGCATTGAGGTGTACATTTTCACTTTCATATTTGGTTTTCCATAAGTCTATAGAATTCAATTTCAAGAAATTGATTCGTTGAACATGACTTGGGTTTAATTTGGAGGTAGACTAGAAAGTGGATAGGGGAACCATAGCTTGACTAGAGAAGAACCTCCATGCCTCTAAATTGGTGTAGAAGAAATTTTTCATTTTTTTGATGACTTTCATGGATATGGTTGTCTTATCGTAATAATAATTGGTATCCTATAGTGTATCAAAAGGTTCATAACCAATGAAATTTTTTATACATGCAATCATAGATTTCTACAATATAATGTTCATTATCACATTTTCTCACATATATCTCCCTTTGTTTCTTTTTTAATATTTCACTTTCATAAGAGTGATGATCAAATAAAGAATTGTTGGATCTTTTTCTCCATATTATTTTTTTTATACTTCTTTTTCCCTATATTCTTGATACTTTGGTTGATTGAGAATTTTCTCCATCATCCTATAATCAAATTTCTCTTTCATTTCTATTTATAACCATTCTATGCAACTACTACTTCAATCAATTTGTTCATTGTTTTGATCTCTTATAAAGATATGAAACAACAAATTAATCATCTTAGAACTTTTTCTAAAATTAACTAACTAATGCTAAAATATTAACTATTAACAAGAGTATTCTCATTATTGAGATAATATTTTTATTTGGATACCTTGTTCAAATATAAACTTCTTCTTTGCTTATAGTTTTTGAATAATTTTTATTATGTTAAACTACAAAGCCCTTGTCAGTTCTTACATGAATTTTACAATGATCTCTTATCAAAATCAAGAGTGAGGAAATAGTTAACATAATAGAGATTGTATGTAGTGCTTAATCAATTAATTATGGAGAAGTACAACAAGATTAATAGGATGTAGATTAAAAAATTTCATGAAAAGAGTAGTTTATAAATGAAATAAATTTACAAGGAGTATGAGTAGCTTAATTATAAGAATGGTAAAATTGCACAACATAGATTCATTGTAAAGAGGGCCATCCATCACATCATTGGTAGGAAACATGAAGTAAAAATACAATGATGAAGAAGAAAACTTAGAACAAGTATTAAAATGATCATGACTTTATATTTTCACGAAAAAAAATTGAATTATAACTCATAGAGAAATAATCATAACTATTAAAACTACTATATCTGATGATTAAGTCACTAAATATTTACATGCAATCTAATTATAACTACCTTATTCATCTATTAACTTCTAAAGATAAGTGATGACCAATTTAATCAATGAAGTTTCTAAATTTTTGGATATAGATTCAAACTACAACAATTACATGTTACTATACTAATAAGGCCCAAATTTAAAATTTTAGTATAGTCATTTTTTCTTTCAATACCACTTTAAATTGTCTAATTGATTTATACTTTACCAAAGGAACATAGAATCACCCCAAAATGTGCTCAAGCATTTATGATTAAATAAAATAAAATCTAAACCAAATAAGAGATTGACCCCAAAAAAATACATAATATTTTATACACATAATATCAATGATGCTAGAATTTAAAAGACCAATATGATATATCAAAAAAATTGCACCATTTTTGTGTGAAATTAAGCAACTTATGTAATTGAGTGAAAATATAAAATATCATTTTAAAAAGTCCAATTATGCCCTTCTTTATGAAATGGAAGAGTTGTTATCTTGTTTGTTGAAACACAATCATTATGCCTAGTTGTTAGAACCCCAATTATGCCCTTCTTTATGAAATGGAAGAGTTTTTATCTTGTTTGTTGAAACACAATCATTATGACTAGTTGTTCTAGTAGAGTGGAAAGTTTCAATGGCTTGGACAAAAATATTTTTTTTGACATTATAAGATAATCTATAAGTAAAAAATAAATTAAAACATAAATATTTTGAATTTATCTACTCATATGGAGAATGGTAACCCATTCTAACATTGGTGGATGAGTGATTTCTATTTTAAAAAGGGTTCCCATTTAGAAATTTTTAGCGGATGTTTAATGTATGGGTGAAAAGGAAAAAATTAACGTTGAATGTGGTATTTGTGGTTAGTATAATTTTGAAGATTGAAGTGTTGGATAAGAATAATAAGAACAATATTGATGTCTTGTGTTCTTTTGTTTGCATGATGATACTTTTAAATTTTGTTCTTTAATTTCATTTTAAATTCTATTTTGGACATAGAAAGAGACTAGGATACAAAGAAACTAAAAAGATAACCCTCACACATACTATTTGTTCTCTAAGCACATGTGGTTAAGAATTGGTCAACACTATTTTTAAAATGTCATTTGTTTTGGTATATGAATCAATGCAATAATTATATCAATTATGAAATAATGCAACCCACAATTAAAAATACCTTGAATTAGCAAATGATATCATGAGGTTGAAACTTAGAATTACAACTTTTGAATAATATGCAAGGTATATGGAAAGAAATTCCCCTAGACTTTGGAATGGGAGAGGGGTCTAAAGCACCATTTAGGCACATGGATTGGATTTAAACAATCATGACCCTTAATTAAACAATTCTATGTTTAAATAAAATTTAATACTTCCATTTTATTTTGAAACAAATAAGATAGATTTTTTTTACTAAATTGAAAATATTTAAGAAAATATACTAATAATGTATGTATTGTTGTTGCACCTGAATTTACAAAATAATGTGTATGAAATTCAAAGGATAGAATTAAGGAAACATAATATATTTGTATATAATAAATAAATATTGATCTTATAAAAAATTAATTGTAATGCAAGAAGACAACTTTTGGAAGAGAAACTTTCAAACGGTGTCAAAATTTTAGCATGTACACAATTTGGAGTAATCATGATGATAAAAAGATAGAATTCATATCTCATGATGGCAATAAATTGAATATATGGTGTGCATAGCAAAGAGATGTTTACTAGGTTGAAAATTTGAGTAGGAAGCATATAAAATAAGTGTAATTTAGAGGTGGATGAAAGTCTAACAACAATACATGTTGCTAGTGTGGGGTGGGAAAATTGAAGGAAATATAATATCCCTATTTATGTAACAATGAATGATAAACTATTAAATTAAAAAGAGTAATTATAATATGACAAGACAACAATTCCTTTAAAATGTTTCATTTTCAAAGAACACATAAATTGGAATTATTATGGGAAGAAAAATCATGGAGGTCATGACTCATAATAGAAAACTCTTGAATCTTGGTGGCTACAAATGTTGTGTTAACTAATTTAAAGTATAAGTAGGAATTAAATGTAATAATTCATACTAAGATGGATGAAAGTCTAGAAATAATGCATCTTTTTAGTGCATCTAAAATTATTTTTTGCAAATGTTTATTTAATAAATAGTATGGAAGGTGTTATCCAAGAAAAAATAGTCAAATGCAAATGAACTTTTAGTAACAATACCTATTGTCAATAATGAAGATCAAAGACACAACAATACTTTTCAATTAGTTTTACATTGTGAAATAAGATCTTGGAAATATACTTGTGAAAATTATTTCCTTGTAAGCTTTTCTAATCATGTTTGATTGTAAAAGATCTAGATTATAAGAAGGGGTTAAGTAGAGAAACCTTTAAATTAGAAATATTTGTGTTGAATTCTAGGTTAATATTTTGAACTATATTATCAATTAGCTTCCAAGCTTGTATCTAGATGGCAACATCAAAGTACAAATTAAAAATTTGCATACTAAAGTTTACCAAGTACACAAAAAAAGGGGAAGATTGATAATGTAGATGAAAAAACTAAGGGAGATAGTCATTTTGAGGCTAGCATAACTAATGGGTCATCTAGTGGATGTAATACAAATGGAAGAATCCATTAAAATTCAGATTCCATCACTATACATGTAAGAAGTGATGCTACTATACACTAATGAGCATATCCATATTTTACAAGTCATCTTGTAATGGATACATACATGTAGCAATTTGTATATGTGGCACCCCTCCAATTTTCTTATGTTATCTAACAATGCTTTTACTTTGATAGACTTTGATACTATGTTGTTATTTGATCACTGAAATTATAGGGATGATGGTTTTTATATTTCGATGTGATGGTACACTTTATTGATGATTATTATTTATAATATGCTTTATGTTTAGCATAGTTGATTATTTGAGTTGATATTGATATATGTTCATCTCCAGTTAATTGATGTTTTAGTTTTGTCAGTTTTGATGTGACACTGTATTGGTGAAGGGAATGGGATTGCATCACTCACTTGTGAGTTCCCTGTGATTCCACAATTTTCTCTTCATGGTGTGATTGTTCATGATCTATATACATGTACAACATATGTTTTGATTGCAGGATTACAACTACAGGACATTGATTCCACCTGGATTCATGGGTTTGAGCGTGTCCATTGCCTAACAGAATAGTTGATTGGGAGATAGTAACAGGGTTTCCTTGTCAAACCTCAACCCTAGTCACAGTGTGTCATCAGTCCTTGTTTTGGTTATGCTTAGTTGTCATGTTTTCCCCATTTGACTTGATGTTTATTTATTTTGCAAGGTATGCTCTTTTGTGGGAAATTAATGCTTATAATTTTTTTAATTGATGTTGTTGTTTATGGATTAGATTGTGTGTGAGATTTTTGCATCAACGTTTCGGATCACACTCTAGATTAGATTGTGTGTGAGCTTTTTGCATCAACGTTTCGGATCACAGAGTGTGATCCGAAACGTTGATGCAAAAATCTCACACACAATCTAATCCATAAACAACATCAAATTATATGGATTGTGGAAGCTTGATATCATTAATGTTTTTAATTGATTATTTATTTAATCATGATTAATGTTGTTAGAAGCTTTTAATTTGATTTAGTTAATTGATTTAATTTATTTTGTAAAGTAATTTAATTATTTAGATTAAATTTATTTTACATAGTGATTAAATTAATTAGATTAAAATTGATATTTAAATTGTTAGATTATAAAATATTTGTTTAATTAATTATTTAAAATTAATTGAATAAAGTGTGAATTTAATTGAAAAGATAATTAAAATCAATATTAGATTTTAAATTATTAGATAAACAAATATATTAATTCTAATTAATTGTGACATGTGTTAGAAAATTAATGTCTATTGTTGGGAATTAATTCTCGGAGAGAATAATTGCATTAACTAAAAGAGGAAAGTGGCTATTCGATGGCAATGAAGAAAGATATTTTGGGTTGTTGAAAATTGGGAAAGAAGCTCTTGGGAAATTGGCTTTGGTTTTGTTTCCATCTTTTTAGAAAGAGGGTTATTGTTTTGTAAGAGATTTCCTATACAATGAGAAAATATTATTTGTTTTTAAAGCTTCATATGTTTTAAAATTGAAAAGATTGTTGTGAAAGTTTTAGAACCTCTGTAGAAAATTGATTTAAAACAATAGTCCCCAGAATGATTGTCAATTTTTTTTTGTTGCACTTCCATTGGGTTTGCGTCGTCCTTTAGGGTTACGTGGTAGGGCGTTACACATGGTATCAGAGCCCAAGTTTAAACATTGGGTGCTTTGGGATAATGTTGAGCCCATTAAGTTGTTAGTTGAGTAGGATTTAAGTTGTGTTACCTTGTCTTATACCTTGGTATGTCTATGTAGGAACATGCCACCTAGGCGAGGTCGTAGCAGAGGTCATGGATGATGTTGAGGAGGTGGCCACGAAGGTAGTCAACAGGATTCACCTCCCCATGTTCCCCATGTATCAGATCATGGGGAACAACAGGCTTCCCAGAATGCTCTGAGATGTGGTAATCAGAATCAAGATCCACCAGGGATCGAGGGAGCTCAGGTGCGTTGATTGTTAGAGGAGGATCTTGCTCGCCTTGGACCGAGGCATGATAGAGATCAGATAAATATTGGTGAGAGAGAGGTACCAGCACAGCTGGAGGCAGTCACAACCACTCATATGAGAGACCTACGTAGAACTCATCCTCCCACTTTCGATGGTTCTCGTAATGGACTAGAGGCGGGAACATGGTTGGTAGACTTGAACCAGTGTTTTTCTATGCACCCTTATGAATTATCCTAGAATTCCTAGGATTATCCTATTTATTTTCCATAAAATCCATCAAAACCTTAGGATATTTTATTTACTCATGCCTTACATTTTCATTATCTTTCCCATAAAATTCATTGACCACCTTCTACGCTTTGCCCCCATTTATTTCATTATATTTTATTACCTTCTCATGGAAATTTAGCTTTATCGCCATTTAAAAGGGCCAAAAATAACTTATAACCCTTACCGCCCCTTTAAATTTTACTATATAAGATTTTATCGCCTTACCGCGGTATGGCGGTGGTGGCTAAGGAACAGGTAGAAAATGTTTACTACACCACCTCGCGGTTAAACCACAAACCGTGGTGGCCGCGGTAGTAGTCAAACAGTCAGTGAAGAAAGTCTATTGCGGTACAGCTGGCAGAAAAGCCAATGACTGTGGTAGCGTGGTAAAAGGTTAGTAGATGGTTAGTAGGCTGGAGTGGCAACGTAGTAGTCAGTAAAAAGTGGATGGAGGAAACGGTTTGTAAGTGGCACCAATGAGGTGACAGTTAATGGCTAGCAGTTAGTGATGCAGTTACTGCGGTACTGCAGGAGGTTCGAGTGGAGACCGCGGTGACTGCGGTAAATGGTCATTGACGGCAAGCAGTTAATGGTAAGCGGTTAGCGATTACCGCTATACCATACATAGTTAGTACAAAGACCGCAGTAGAGCAGTAGGCAAGGAGGGAAGAGGCTAACGCCTACCGCCATACTGTGGGAGAAAAGTCAAAGCCTGCGGTAGAGCAGTAAATACAAAGAAAGGCTCGCAGTAAAATTTAAAATAAAATAAAAGCGAGAGAAGGTATAAAATGAGAAAATTAAAAGCCCGACTATAGTTTAAAATGATTTATTTTCCGACAAGGCAGTTAATTAAATGTTTTATTTAAACTATGAAGAATGTGAATGACCATAATTAGAAAATTGAAGGGTCGTGACCCTTGAAGTGAATTGTATAAGTATTTGTAAAAAAATCTGAAGGAGGTGGGAGATTTTTTTCAAAAATAGGAATATTGTTGTAAGTATTTTCAAAATGATATTCAAGGAGACTATGATGCATGTATAAATTTTGAAGGATCAGATGAATAAAATTTAATGTTGTGGCACTATTCTGGTATCAATTATTTGTTGAAATTAATTGGAATATTATCAAGTTGTCTCCAAGGTTGATGTTTCTTTGTTATTTAAATTGACATATCAAGTATATTCTCAGTTTATCAATACACATTTGTTGTATTTGTGTGAAGTGATTGGTTGGTTCTTTCAAGCAAAGATTAACTCCTTCAAGTCATTCACAGTAATCTAGAAATTATCATTTGGATCATTAATAAGAGTTTGATAATTACATCCTTACATGTTTATACAAGTTATAGACTAAATATAATATGCCAAATAATTAGAATCCCTGCCAGATAGAAACCATTCGTTTAAAGCTTTCATTTGACTCCGTTTTACCCAACAAGGCACTGGTCTCCCCTATTTAGATTACATCAGTTTTATCCATTTCATTTCACATCTTTTAATTAAACATATTTATTCATACCTTATACAATTCATACCAAATTAGGATCATATTCTTTCCACTATCAAATTGCCATTTGTGGATAGTTAGATCAAGTAGGAAAAATAAAATTCAAAATCTATGTCATTCATATAAGTGCACCCGCCTAGGTCTAGCAGAGCCTTAAGAGTAGAGGGTTCAACCATACAGGTTGGCTTTGTTAGCTGACCAACAACGTATTGAGAGTTTGGCAGCCTCTCATGGTTCATTAAAACTAGCGTTTTTGAGACCCAATAAATTGGCGACTCTACTGGGGAAAAAACTAGAAGAATTGTCTGGTAATAGACAACCTTTCCATATAAAGTCATTATAGAAAACCATAGCTGAAATTTGAAAGAAATTGACTCTGCTGGGTAAGATAACCACAAAATCTTTTCTCACTTTTAGAAAAAGTTGGTGGCAACTCTGAATGAATAAAAGTATTGAGACTGACACAATAAGATACAAATCAGAAAGGAATCAACCTAGAGTTCAAACCATCATAGTCTCTCATAACATGCAAGGAAGGAGATCTTTGTACAAGGAGGGGGATGGTCCTGATAATAAAGGAAAGCCAAATCCCAAAAATAATCTGAGCAAGAAAGCATTCAATGAATTGGACACAACAACAAAAAATAAAGTTTCAAAATCATTGGAAACATACAATTCATATGATACGCTTGCAAACGAAGAAAGTCCATATAAGGAGCTTCACACTCCTGAGGAGAGGAGAAATCGTTCCCACGGGGTAAACCTTGAGAAAGATGATGAGCATATGGCCGAGTTTGAAGCTAGAAAAAGAAAAGAGTTTGAATTTGAGCAGAGAACAACACTCTATGAAGGAGGTCTTGAGTATGATCAGACATTCGAAGAAAATCATGAATTCACGGCACGAGATGAAGAAGATACGCGGTTGGAACAAAGGAAGTGAAATGCAGAAAGATTAAGGGTAGAGTATGAGCAAGAACTTCAAGCAATAGAAGAATTAAGAAGGATGAAGTTACACAAAGCTCAGATCAAAACACCAACGACTAATTCACCCAAATATACCCCTCCTCATAGGAAGCCATAAATTCCCCACCAGCCCACCAAAATCCGCCAAGGAATCATAATAGAAACACAAGTGCTCCACCACAACACTAAAATATTCATCCACCTCCTTATCAACAGTATATACCCCCACAAGGCCATCAATACATGGGAAATAATAACCTACTCTACCAACACCAACAATACCAAAATCCTCCCCCACAATGCACAACTATGATTAGGCAATTTGGTCTTGCTGGATTTAAAATTTTCCCTTATCCCCTAGACAACAATTGGAGGAATTTAGTCCCTAAATTCACAGAAAGTAATGCAGTTACAGCTGAGGAACATCTGAGAAATTTCAAAACAGTCATTCAAGACTTGGGCATGTAGTATGAGGATGTACAAATGAGACTATTTATGATGCCATTGATTGAGGATGCTAGGGACTGGTTTAATAGCCTATCGACAACATCCATTCATTCCATTCAAATATTATATGATCTGTTTCTTCAGCAATATGGAAATCAATGTGCATCAAAATTTTCCCTACACGAGTTAGTGAATATCCAAAAATGTCAAAATGAGTAAGCCTTTGATTTTAACCAAAGGTTTATTAAATTACACAATAAAACACCTCAGGCATCCAAGTTGACTGATTCTACTGCGTTGAGTGTCTATTTGAAAGCCTTCGATCCTAAGACATTATATGAACTAAGAAATAGAGATCCTAGGAATATGTCTAAGGCCCAAAAGATAGCCTTAACTATAGAAAATAATAGAAAATTTGCAGGGATGTTTTCTAAAAGGGAAAATCCTAGAATTCCCCAATATGTTTCCCCAAATAGGCAAGATAACACATATAGGAATGAGAGACCGAGGCTACATGACATGCCTTATAATACCAATTGGAAATATGGGAAACCAATGAATGAGAGACCTAGAAATAAAGAAACACCTGATCCATTAAAAAGAAAAGGAGCATACATGGTAGATAAAAGTCCCTAGTGTTCAGTCTGTTATGCACCGCATTCCCTTGAACATTGTGTAACAACTCAATCAGTATCAAAGGAAGATATACCAAAAAATGATGGTGGTGAAGACCAGAATGTATATTTAACATCCCACATTCTTAACCCTTTGGAGCAAGAATATGCATCTTCAGAAGAGGAAGGATATGAATACAATGTGGACCACCAAAAATACAATGTTCACATGGCAGAGCAGCATGTTTTCTCTGACCATGAGGAAAATGAAAGCAATCAAGACCCCCCTGCTGCATCAAGCCAGAATAACAAATGTAATATAAGAAGACCTAGTGAAGAGGAAATTAAAAGATTGACAATTGCAGCAGTGGAGGATGCCAGAAGAAAATATCGTTTGAGAAACAGAACAGTAAATAAAGATGAAGGTGTCCCAAGGGGGATATTCATACAAAATAAAAATGCATCAGATGAGACATCAAAAGGGACTGATAATAAACAATCAGACAGTAGAGAACAAAAAGGATCCCCCAAGGAGGAAAGCAAGAAACCTCCAATTGAAAAGCGAAAGCCAGATCAAACATCAAAACTAGAGAAAGAGGAAAACAAAGGAGAATACACTAAATCTAAAAGGGAAATCAAAGCCGAAGGTACATCTTTTGATTTTATACAAGCTCTCTTTCAATTGAAAATGTTTGTGCCCTTGATTGAAATGATGAAAATCAAAGAATATAGGGAAAGTACCATACAACTAATTTCTAATGGAAATCAAAGCCCTGGGAACAAAGAGGTCTTAGAGATAAATAATAAAAAGAAGGAGGTACAAATCCCAGAAGCTTGCCTGATGAGCACACCACAAATTGACCCATTTTTCACCACTTTACTCATAAGCGACAAACTAGTAAGAAATTGCGTGATAGACTCGAGTGCTTCTATGAATATCATGCCAGTAGGGGTAATGAAGCAACTTGGTTTATGGATAGATGTGGAGGGAGGTAAATGTTACGCTATGGATAGCAGGCCTGTCCCGGTTGTGGGAATCATGAAAAATGTGGAAGTTAGGTTGGCAACTTACCCACAAGCCTCTTACATTATTGACATAATTGTAATTGACACACCACATTAGTTTGGGATGCTTTTATCAAGACAATGGATTGTTGCAGTAGGAGGCAATGTACAGTTTGACTTGTCATACACCACCATACAGTAAAAGGGGAAGAGGTAAAATTGTATAGAGAGCCTAGAATGAACCAAATTGTTGAATATGCTCCTCAAGAACCACTAAATTGTTTCTATGATGTTGATCTAGGAAGCTTTAGAGTGGAACTATCTCAGCCCGAGTTGGAAAGTAAAGATCCAATTGATCATAATATTTCTGAAAATCAACAAGGAATATGGAAAATGTACTTTGATGGAGCTTGTAGCCAAGAGGGAAATGGAGCTGGTATAGTTTTTATATCTCCTGATGGTTCAACTTATAAATATTCATTTTTGTTAGCATTTGAATTTACAAACAATGTAGCAGAATATGAGGCTTTATTGACTGGATTGAATTTAGCAGTAAAACACAAGATCAAAGTCTTGACAGTTTTTGGAGATTTGAAACTGGTTGTAACTCAGATTAGATCAAAATATATAGCAAAAAATAAAAGATTGAAACAATACAGAAATACGTTATGGGATACAATTGAACTATTTGATACTTTTTCCATTGATTGGGTGGACAGATCAAAAAACATAATGGCATATTTCTTGGCAAATATAGCATTAAAACAAGATGATATCACATTAGCAGGAGTGTCCCAAGTGGAATTCAAAACAAGACCTGCAACACCTGACAATGTATATAGTTGGTAGGTTTTCAATGATGACATTGACCTTTTGAAGCTCCTTCAATGTATAGACCAGTATGAGGCTCAAGAAATTGATTTCAATGCCTTTTTAGAAGAAATAAATGGAGAAGAGACAATATTTGGAAAGAATTTCCTACAACTCAAAACTAATAAACTTCCCAAGGGGTTGGTAGCTTTGGAAAGAGTATACGATGGAAGTGATCGATCCCTTATAAAACAAACCCCAGTTAGAGGGGAAGATATTGAAGAAATAAACTTGGGGACCGAACTATCACCAAGGAAGGTATACATTGGAAAAAAGATAAGCCCTACTATCCGAAGAATGCTGATTTCATTGTTAAGGAAATATAAACAAGTGTTCACGTGGTCTTATGAAGACCTCAAGGTGTATAGGGAGGATTTATTTTAGCATGAAATTCCATTGAAAGTAGATGCAAAGCCATTTAGACATAAACAAAGGCCCATTAACCCCACTCTGGAACCAAAAATGCAGGAGGAATTGACCAAGCTTAGAGATGGAGGTATTATCAAACCTGTGAGGCACTCAACATGGGTGTCAAACCTTGCTCCTCTTAGAAAGAAAAATGGAGATAGAAGACTGTGTGTAGATTTCAGAAATTTGAATGTAGCATCTCTTAAAGATAACTACCCACTGCCTAACATGGAAGCCATTTTGCATAAAGTAACTGGATGTGAGTTGATGTCTATGATGGATGGTTTCTCCGGTTATAACCAAGTTAAGGTCAAGGAATGTGAGCAATATAAAACGGCCTTCACAACCCCATTGGGAACATATGTATATGTGAGAATGCCTTTTGGTCTCACCAGTGCAGGAGCAACATTTCAAAGGGCTATGGATTTAGCATTTGCTGATTTGATCAATGCTATAATGGTGGTGTATCAGGATGACCTCACGGCTTACTCAAAAAGAGCTAAAGATCATATAGGGCACCTTGAAAAAATATTCATTAAGGCTTTAGAATATGGCATCAGTTTGAACCCTAAGAAGTGTCATTTTGCTGTTACAGAGGGGAAGCTCCTAGGACACATTGTATCAAAAGAGGGAGTTAGGATAGATCCTGAGAGAGTTGAGGCTATAGATAAAGTTCCTGTCCCTAAAAATGTGAAAGCCATCTAGTCATTCTTTGGGTAGATTAATTTTGTTAGGAGATTTGTATCCAACTTTGCTGAGATTGTCAAACCCATATCAAAAATGTTAAAGAAAGGACAAAAGATTGAATGGACCCCAGAAGCATTAGAAGCCTTTGTATCCATTAAAAGGGCCATTAAGGAAGCCCCTGTCCTCAAATCTCTTGATTTCACAAAGCCTTTTCAGATATTTTTATTTGCTTCCCTGCATACAATAGCTGCTGTCATGTTGCAGAAAAATGAGGATGGTCATGATCAACCTATATCTTTCTTTAGTAAATCTTTATAGGGATTAGAATTGAAGTATGGCATAATGGAAAAACAAGCCTTTGCACTGGTAAAGGCCACAAAATCTTTCAGGCCGTATCTTGTTGGAGCCAAAGTAATTGCATATGTTCCTCATGCAGCATTCAAAGACATCTTGACACAATCAGAAGTGGCAGGGAAAAGATGTAAGTGGATTAACAAAATTTAGGAATTTGATATGGAAATACAGATTACTAAATTGGTAAGGGGACAAGGCTTGGCCAAATTAACGGCAGAAACACACATTGAGGCAAATCAAATCTGCAATCTACAAGGAGAAGAAAATGCAATCACAAGCATTGAGTATACACCCTGGTACACATACATCATGCATTACCTTAGGAACACAAAATTCCTAGAGGGACTCAGTGATAACTAGAAAAGAACTCTAAAACTTTAGGCTTCAAAATATGTATTTATAGAAGGAGATCTATTCTAGAAAAATAGGGATGGAATGTTGCTGTTATGTTTGGATGAATCACAGGCTGATCATGTTCTGAAAGAAATGCATGAAGGAGTTTGTGGAGGACATTATTCAGCAAAGACAACTACACATAAAATCCCCAGAGCAGGTTATTACTGGCCAAAATTTTTTAATGATTCATTTTTATATGTAAGGAAGTGTGAGGCATGCCAAAAGTTCTCTGGGAAAATCAAGTATGAGGGAGCTCTACCACTTAGACCTATGCAGGTTGAAGCCCCTTTTCACCAATGGGGAATTGATTTCATTGGAGAAATTCAAGAGAAGTTGAGTGGAGGACATAGGTGGATACTAGTGGCCACTGACTACTTCACCAAATGGGTAGAGGCAATCCCAACCAAGCAAGAAACAAGTAAAGTTGTGATCAACTTTCTAATGGATAACATTATTACTAGATTCGATACACAATTAAGAGTGATTACAGATAATGGCATGTGTTTCAGGTCTTCAAAGAGTTTTGTAAGACATATGGTATCAATATTTCGTATTCTGCCCCATATCACCCACAAGCTAATGGTCACATAGAATCTAGCAACAAGAGTCTTTTAAAATTCATAAAAAGGATGCTCGGTAAGAACAAAAAATCTTGGGATTCAAAGTTAAGATTGGTTGTATGGGCAGATAGAATTACCATCAAAAGGGCAATTGGGAAATCCCCATATGAATTAGTCTATGGAATGCAAGCTAGGATGCCTTTGCAAAATTTATTGCCAGTATACAAATTTATCCTTCAAGAGGATATAGATGTTCCTAAACCAATGGAGGAGAGAATGGAGCAATTTGTAGAACTTGATGAAGTAAGAAGAATAGCTCAAAACTAGAACATGAAATTGCAAGCACAAATGAAATATTTGTTTGACAAAAAAGCAAGAAGTAGAAAATTTGAAAAGGATGATCTAGTATTGATGTGGAATGCTAGATGCCAAGAGAAGGGAAAACATGGAAAATTTGAGGCACTATGGTTAGGACCTTTTGTTATTATTGGAAAGCAAGGAGAGGATTCATATTATTTACAAAGTATGAGTGGTGAAGAGAAAGGATTGCCTATACACAGGCAATTTCTAAAGAAATTTTTCTTTTAAAATTCACAGAGGATCAAGGGTTGCCAGTGCATGGACAACTCTTGAAGAAGACTTCTCATAAATTTTCCATGCACAGTAGTATAGGAAGAAGAGGATGCAAGAAATTTTCAGTACATGGACGATCCTAGAATCCCTTATTTGATCTTTTTTTTCCATGTACAGTAGTTTAGGATCATGTTCCTCTCCACTTACTCTCATCATAATATTTGGTCTACTCTCCCAGAGATCTGGATCCTTGCAATGATCTCACAATCATTCATCCCCAGAGGGACCCACTGTTAGAACTGAAATTTTCCACTAGAATTCCTAGGATTATCCTATTTATTTTCCATAAAATCCATCAAAACCTTAGGATATTTTATTTACTCATGCCTTACATTTTCATTATCTTTCCCATAAAAGTCATTAACCAACTTCTACGCTTTGCCCCCAGTTATTTTATTACCTTCTCATGGAAATTTAGCTTTATCACCATTTAAAAGGGCCAAAAATAACTTATAACCCTTACCACCCCTTTAAATTTTACTATATAAGCTTTTACCACCTTACCGCGGTCTCCCAAAATTAAACCGCAGTATGGCGGTGGCGGCTAAGGAATGAGCTAAAAGTGTTTACCGCGCCACCGCGCGCTGTTAAACCATAGACCATGGTGGCCACAGTAGCAGTCAAACAGTCAGTGAAGAAATTCTACCATGGTACCGCTGGCAGACAAGCCAGTGACTGCGGTAGCACGGTAAAAGGTTAGCAGACAGTTAGTAGGCTGGAGTGGCAACGTAGCGGTCAGTAAAAAGTGGATGGAGGAAACGGTTTGTAAGTGGCGCCAACGAGGTGACAATTAACGGCTAGTAGTTAGCGATGTGGTTATCGCGGTACCGCAGGAGGTTCGAGTGGAGACCGCGGTGACTGCGGTAAATGGTCATCGAAGGCAAGCAGTTAATGATAAGTGGTTAGCGGTTACCGCTATACCGCACACAATTAGTACAAAGACCGCGGTAGAGCAGTAGACAAGGAGGGAAACAGCTAACGCTTACTGCCATACTACGGGAGAAAAGTCAAAGCCCACGGTAGAGCGGTAAATACAAAGAAAGGCTCGCCGTAAAATTTAAAATAAAATAAAAGCGAGAGAAGGTATAAAATGAGAAAATTAAAAGCCTGACTATAGTTTAAAATGATTTATTTTCCGACAAGGCAGTTAATTAAATGTTTTATTTAAACTATGAAGAATGTGAACGACCATAACTAGAAAATTGAAGGGTCACGACCCTTGAAGTTAAATGTATAAGTATTTGTAAAAAAATTGAAGGAGGTGGGAGATTTTTTTCAGAAATAGGAATATTGCTGTAAGTATTTTCAGAATGATGTTCAAGGAGACTATGATGCATGTATAAATTTTGAAGGATCAGATGAATAAAATTTAATGTTGTGGCACTATTCTGGTATCAATTATTTGTTGAAATTAATTGGAATATTATCAAGTTGTCTCCAAGGTTGATGTTTCTTTGTTATTTAAATTGACATATCAAGTATATTCTTAGTTTATCAATACACATTTGTTGTATTTGTGTGATGTGATTGGTTGGTTCTTTCAAGCAAAGATTAACTCCTTCAAGTCATTCACAATAATCTAGAAATTATCATTTGGATCATTAATAAGAGTTTGATAATTACATCCTTGCATGTTTATACAAGTTATAGACTAAATATCATATGCCAAATAATTAGAATCCCTGCCAGATAGAAACCATTCGTTTAAAGCTTTCATTTGATTCCCTTTTACCCAACAAGGCACTGGTCTCCCCTATTTAGATTACATCAGTTTTATCCATTTCATTTGACATCTTTTAACTAAACATATTTATTCATACCTTATACAATTCATACCAAATTAGGATCATATTCTTTCCACTATCAAATTGCTATTTGTGGATAGTTAGATCAAGTAGGAAAAATAAAATTCAAAATATGTGTCATTCATATAGGTGCACCTGCCTAGGTCTAGCAGAGCCTTAAGAGTAGAGGGTTCAACCATACAGGTTGGCCTTGTTAGTTGACCAACAACGTATTGAGAGTTTGGCAGCCTCTCATGCTTCATTGAAACTAGCATTTTTGAGACCCAATAGGCTACTTGGGAGGATGTAACAAGGATGAGAGAGCTCTATTCCTATTTGTTCATAGGCTTCCAAGAGTAAGCATGATCCTAGGGGGAAGGATGTAGCACCCCTCCAATTTTCTTATGTTTTCTAACAATGCTTTTAATTTGATAGACTTTGATACTATGTTGTTGTTAAATTTGATCGTTGACATTATAGTGATGATGGTTTTTACATTTAGATGTGATGGTACACTTTATTGATTATTATTTTTTATGACAAGCTTTTTGGTTAGCATAGTTGATTATTTGAGTTGATATTGATATATGTTCATCTCTAGTTAATTGATGTTTTAGTTTTGTCACTTTTTATGTGACACTGTATTGGTGAAAGGGAACGAGATCGCATCACTTACTTACGAGCACCCTGCAATTCCATGATTTTCTCTTCACGGTGTGATTGTTTGTGATCTATATACATGTACAACATATGTTTTGATTGTAGGATTGTAGGTATAGGACATTGACTCCACCTAGATTCATAGGTTTGAGCATGTCCATTGCCCAATGGAATAGTTGATTGGGAGATAGTAACAAGGTTTCCTTGTCAAACCTCAACCATAGTCACAATGTGTCGTCAGTCCTTGTTTCAGTCATGCTTAGTTGTCATGTTGTCCCCGTTTGCCTTCACATTTATTTATTTTGCAAGGTATGCTCTTTTATGGGAAATTAATGCTTATAATGTTTTTAATTGATTATTTATGTAATTGTGATTAATGTTGTTAGAATCTTTTAATTTGATTTAGTTAATTTTTTTAATTTATTTTTTAAACAATATAATATATACAAAAAAATTTAGTCATAATACAAGGATTGGTGTAGAAAATTTGAATTTTTTTCGGCAATAGTGCACAATTTTGGGGAGAAATTTTAGAAGAATATCCTTAGTCAATTTTGGAGCATTAGAGGATAGAGCTCGTATGCCTTGAGGATAACATATGGTTTTATTCTATGTGATATGTGTATATTTTGATTTATAGATATTATTTTGAACTAAAATATTTTGTAACTCATGTCACAAGTTCTAATATTTTTATTATCGTGTAACCCAAGGTATAAATAATACATAAATGAGCATAGATGTAAAAGTTTGGTTTGTGCTCCCTCTTCTAAAAAATGGGCATAATTTGGTATTTTATATATTTTATTTAAGTTTCATGAATATTTTATCATTGCATCCATGTTTCTATCTTGAGGACCTAAAAAATAAAATAGGCAATATGTGTTTGTTTTAGGATCAGAAATGCAATAAGTAGAAAACACAACTCAGAGACAATGAACACAATATTTTTACCTTGGGAAAACCCTCCTACTCAAGGAAAAAAAACCTAGCAAAATTATCTCTTATTTATCAAATGAATAAGTGCAGAAATTGCATAAAAATCAAGCCCTACACAAGGCCAAGTCTAATACAATGAATGGAGACACTTCTCCTTGAAGAAAAATACAAATGATGACTCTTCTTCTTAGAATCAAATCTACTTCTAGGAGGTGAACTATTTCTGTTCCTGAAGATGTGAATTTGAGAGTGAATGAATTGACGATAAAATGAGAGGACTCCATTCTCTATAAATACCAAATTAGGTGGCCTTCTCTCTAGGGCCAGCCTAGAGAAAATATATTTTATTTATAAAAGATAAGGGCCGACCTGCCTTGAGCAAGATATAATTAGGAGGAAAATATCTCTTGCAGCTAAAACACTAACACTCCCTCTTAGCTAGGGAGGTATTTTCAAATATCCTCATCATGGAGTCTCTCAACATGATGCCCACAATGGCTACACCCATTTGTGGAAAACCACATCTCAGTCTCATAGATGTACAAGAGTTTATCATAGAGTCTCTCAACATGATGTCCACAATGGCTACATCCATTTGTGGAAAACACATCTCAGTCTCAGAGATGTATAAGGGTTCATCATGGAATCTCTCAACATGATGTCATCATGGAGTCTCTCAACGTGACATCCACAATGGCTACTCCCATGTGTGGAAAGAAACACATCTCAGTCTCAGATATGTACAAGGGTTCATCACATAGTCTCTCAACGTGATGCCGTCATGGAGTCTTTCAACATGGCATTCACAATGGCTACTCCCATGTGTGGAAAGAAACATATCTCAGTCTCAGAGATGTACAAGGGTTGATCATAGAGTCTCTCAACATGATGTTGTCATGGAGTCTCTCAACATGATGTCTCATCTCAATCTCAGAGATGAACAAGGGCTTGCACCTCATATTTCTTTGTCTCAAAGAAATATACACTACAAGGTCTTTCACCTCATATTTCTGTCTTAGAGAAATATACATTACAAGGGCTTTCACCTCATATTTATCTGTCTCAAAGAAATATACATTACAGCAGATATTCATGATGATTTGACTCCCTCTGAAGCTCCAAGTACTTGCATGATCAACCTCTTGACCTCCTCGTCCAAGATTTCCTGCAATTCTTTCCCTAGAGAAACGGTTTCCAATACACACCTTCGACACTATTGACTTGCGAGAGTTCAGGACTATGCTTCTCGACCTCATCCTAGATCAACATATTATGAATAGGCTTGTAGAGCTACCAATGTCAAATCCAGATTGACTGTCTTGTGCAATTTTGTTCTCTGCAGCTCAAGAGGTCTTCCAAGTACTTTAGCACTTGTACTTTCAACATTGTAACCCACTTAGCTAACACCTTGACTTATTCTCAGTGAGTCATAGAACTCCCTCTTGATCCCTACCTCATAGATTGCAAATAAATCTTCTAGAAGTGAACTCCCCTTCATTGACTAATCGTAGAACCTTAATCCTTTTTTTGAACATGCTCTCTACTCGTGCCTTGAATTCTCTGAATTTAACTCCCTCTGAATGTCATTTTCTCCTCTTCGAAGTAGTTGATCACAATGACAATCTATATAGGTTCTCCATTGTTTAGTGTCTTCATCTTTCTCAATCTTATTTTTCGATGAAAATCCTCCATCCAAGGCTGACCCAACCTTGTGCCCTCAAGATATGTCTTCGGTGAACACTCATGAGAGTTAAGCACCATCAACTCAGTCCCAAGGCTGCAAGCTATGTCTCCATGTTTGTTCATTTCTCTATCCAGCATGACTTCCTCATAGGATGACTCAAGATATTCCTCCCTTTGAATTCGTTGTGCAATCTCAGATAATTAATTCATCATCCTTTTGCTTCTCGATCCATCCTTCATTTTAAAGAATTTAAAAATATTTTATAAAATCAAACTACCCCGAAGAGGAATATACAGACCAATGCTAGTAGCATACATGATTGACTATTCTCAATGTTATTGCATGAATTACATGATTAATTAAATCCAGGATCATTATTCAAATGTACAAACAAAAAATACTTATCTATTTAAAGTTGATCAATTCTACAAATATGTAGCTAGTGATGCCTTTCCAAATTTCAATCTTCACATCTTTCCCTCTGATTATATCAGTGTTGTTAAAGAGTGAGTAAATCTCTCCAAATGTAGACTTGATTTGGTGTGTATATAAAATGACTTCCCATATAGTCATTCTCCAAAGTTGATTCATTTCCTAAAGTCTTGTAAACTCAATGTCCCTAGCATAAGCTGCAATAGTCACTTCTACCGCTTCCTTCACAGGCTTGGGTTATTTATGGTGAAGTACAAAGATATTAATATGGATATAAATACTGAATGTCTTCCATAATTCCATAAGCTTCATTCAAACTGTCTACCTCCTAGATAATTCTTGTAGCCCACATATGCTTATATATCTCTTGTTTACATTTGTTCCAATACACAAACTAGTAGAGATATTATGAAACATATAACAAACATCCGTTGAGGATATATGTCAAGTAGACGACAATCAAACCAGAATATAAGAGATATGTCACCAAAGAATGAGCATGATACTACATCACTCCTCTTTAGAAAATCAATGCCAACATCCATACAATGGTAGAGGTTGTTGACTATACGAGCATAGCTCCCACACACCCATCATTGGTTTGTGACTCTGAAGAAGCTACAAAGCATAAATAGGATGAAGAAGTGGTTGTTAGAAACCACCATTGGAACATTTCATCTCCACCAATCAACATAGAAGACGACAATACAAAATAGATGTTGGTTGTCGGTCTATATCCTTCCTGTGGTCTCAATATTGAAATGCCACTCTCAAACCAAACCATGCTTTGTATCTCTCACGTTCTTCATCCAATATTAATCATGTCGTATATTTTTTCAAATAACACATCTAACAAAGCCTCTCTAACATCACTGAGACATCTAATAAGGTTTTTCGATACACAAACAGTTGTATCTATGAAGTCTTGGACAACAAATAATGTTAATATATTTCGATGCCAAAGGTACATGCCTTGGATATGCACGATTCAAAAAGTCTTTAGTAACTCCCTTCAATATAGAATTTCTCTTGCTTGGAGGAAAATGATCTAATGGTGGAAGGACTAAAAATTAGCCCAACACTACTATTCATCAATGACAGCTATAATCTCAAGACGCCTTGATCACTTTTTGTGCCAAAGAGGCTAGAATTGACCTCTTGATTGTAGCGCTTGCCTTACTCTATAAATCATGATTTTTCCAATTGTATTGATGCTCGACTATTGGAGAATTTGATACCTTCTTTTCATTAGAAATTCAATCTCCATCTTGGAAAAATTTGCACCCCTTTGAATTGAGAATGAAATTTTGTCTTGACTGCTTAAAAAAATTGATCATATATTTTCTTAGAATTGATCTGAAACCATGTTAGTTTTAGGATCATAAATGCAATAAGAAGAAAAAACAACTTAGAGACAATGAACGCAATATTTTTACCCTGGGAAAACCCTCCTACTCGAGGGAAAAAAACCCAGCAAAATGATCTCCTATATATCAGATGAATAAGTGCAGAAACTGCATACAAATCAGGCCCTACACAAGGCTGAGTCTAAAAACTCAATGGAGACACTTCTCCTTGAAGCAAAATACAAATGATGAGTCTTCTTGTTAGAATCGAATATGCTACTAGGAGGCAAACTGGTGTTGTTGCTGAAGTTGCGAATTTAAGAAGAAGAGTCATCATTTGTATTTTCTTCAAGGAGAAGTGTCTCCATTCATTGTATTAGACTCGACCTTTTGTAGGGCCTGATTTGTATGCAGTTTCTGCACTTATTCATTTGATATATAAGAGATCATTTTGCTAGGTTTTTTTTTCAAAAATGCAAAAAGCAGAAAACACAACTCAGAGACAATGAACACAATATTTTTACCCTAGTAAAACCCTCCTACTCGAGGGATAAAAAAAACCCATTAAAATGATCTCTTATATATCAAATGAATAAGTGCAAAAACTGAATACAAATCAAGCCCTACACAAGGTTGAGTCTAATACAATGAATGGAGATACTTCTCCTTGAAGCAAAATATAAATGACGACTCTTCTTCTTAGAATTGAATCCTCTACTAAGGTAAACTGTTGTTGCAGCTGAAGATGTAAATTTGAGAGTGAATGAATTGATGATAAAATGAGAGGACTCCATCTTCTATAAATACCAAACTAGGTGGCCTTCTCTCTAGGGCTGACCTAGAGAAAATATATTTTATTTATAAAAGATGAGGGTTGACCTGCCTTGAGCAAGATATAATTAGGAGAAAAATATCTCTCGCTGATACAACACTAACAATGTGTGTCAACAACCTTTTGAATATCACTAGCATGGTGAGTGGGAAGAGCTCTGGGTTGGGATTTTTGAATTCTTTTGATGCAAGGGATGATGGAGGATCAGATTCTGATGAGGATGATGATGAAGAATGGTGGTTTTTTTCCTATCTTCCTTTGTTGGGACGACAGATGATTTTCTCTTGGCTCCTTCTTGAGGAGTCTTTTGGTTTGGAGGATTTGGTGGTGTATTTCAATGTTGCTTCTTCCTTGGCACTAGGGGTGATTTTTGGTTCGTATGGAGTGGAGATGGAAGCAGAGAGATTCTAGCTTATTTTAGAACCTAACTGGCATGTAGAGTCAAAGGGTACTCTTCATTGCCTTGCCTCCTCTCCTTTCTCTCTAATGTTGAGTGTTCATTTCCTTGACCTGCTTTGTGCAGGCTCTAGTGGTCCTTGTTTGGACCTTTTTTTTGCTAAATTTTTGGTGTTGTGCTTCGGTGTGGCTTCATATTGGGTGCTAAGTGTGGTTGGTGGGTGGCCTATGGCAGGGTTGTCTGTGGTGAGTTGGCATTTTTTAGGCCCTGACTGACATGTCTGGTTGGATGGTGCTTTTCATTGTTTCACTCTCTCTCCACCCTCTCTATTGTTGGGTTTCTATCACCGTGCCTTGTTGTTAGTGGGCTCTTGTGGTCCATCTCGGTTGCCTTTGGTGGGTGGTCAGCTTTGTGAATAGATATCTTTCGGCCTTTTGTGGGGCGTCTCTCATGCTTGGTCATGCTTGTAGCTGTGTCTTTATTGTTGGTTCATTTTGTTGGGGAGATGGGTCTCTCACGGTGGCTCTCTTTTCCTTGTGAGGGTTTCTTGCTTGCTCTACATCCCCTCCTTGCTTCTTATTGAGGTTTTGTGTTTTTTCTACATGAGCCTTCTAGATGGGTTGATGTTTCTCCTCTTTGGGATAGTTCTCGTGTTCTTTATTTGGATCAACTTCTCATTTGTGTGGTCTAGTTGTGGTTTGGTTGATGGTCCCTATTCGCTAGTTTGGCCTCTATTTATTTTGGGGTATTCTTTTTTTATTTCCTTTGGTTGGGAGCACTTAATTAGTTTGATGGCTCTGAGTGATTTTGTGGTGTTGGGCCCCTTCAGGGCTTTGGTGGTTTTGTTGGTACTTGGGTAGGGGTCATCTCAATCTTTGTTAGCTTGTTTTGGGTTTTCTTCATTCACCCATATTTTAGCCTTTTGTTGGAGTGCTTTATGCAGGGTTTTGTTTGGGTGCACCCTAGGTGTTGATTCATGGTTGATGGCTAGGTGGCTCTTCATGATTTTTATGTTCTCCTGGATGAATTTAAAGTTTCTTTCAGATTGGTGACTGTTGCTCATGCTCCTTTTTTTGGTCCACCTGGTGCTCCTACTGCTGGGATTTCCAAAGTTTGTTGCAAGTGCTAGTTCTATTGGAGTGTTTTCTTTTGGTTAGTTTTTGCAGATTGCTCTTGTTGAGGTAGAGCCCGCTCCTTTTGAGGTGGATTTTTTTGTTATTGGTCTAGTGGAAAGCCCTCTTCTACTTTTCTTGTTCTTGTGGAGGTGGATCTGGCTCCTTTTAAAGAGGGGTTGGTATGAGTAGGGGTTGGGTTTCTTTGGTGGTTCGCGCTCTCGTGTCTTCCTCTCCGATAGAGGGGGGGCCGTCCTATGGAGGTGAAGTGTGGGTTGGTTTTTCAGTTTAGTAGATGTTGTAAGATGGTTGTTGATTTTCATTGTAGAATTTTTGTGATTCATTTGGGGAGGTTCTCTCCCTTGGCTCAACCTTGTTTGCCTCATTTTATGGTTAAGAATTTGGTTGGGCTTTATAATTTTCCTTATAAGATGGCAGAGGGGTGTTGTAGGAATGTTGTTGGTTTACAATATTCCGTTGTTGGGATGATTGTTTCTTGGATGAATTAGGTTGTTTGCATGTTGGCTGAGGGCTATTGTTGGAATGTTGATGCTTTGTAGTTTTTTGTTGATTTATTTAGGCTGATTGTTACTTGGATGAATTAAGTTGTTAAGGGTTCAAGGTCCCTATTAAATTTTTTTTGTAAAGGGTGTAAGGTCCCTTCAAAACCTTTGAGAAACCTTTCTTGTTGCCTTTGTTCGGTTATTGTTGGATTATGGTTTATCTTTGTTGTAGCATGAATGGATTGTAATGGGTTTCGGGTCCCATCAAAACTTACTTTTCCCCATCAAAAACAACCTTTTGAATCATGTGAATTCATATTGTTTAATATTTAAATTATATTCCTAAGAGGGGTTGTGTATGAAATTGAACTATATGTGATGGCCCCGAGATCTAGGTACATTGGCTAGGGTGAATCAACATGATATAAAAGTGACGTGTCCAATTCTAAAGCTAACCAATGATACCATTATTTTGTACCTACCTATATTAAAGGAGATTTTGATACCATTTGAGGATAGAAAGTGAGATAGTAAGGATAGAGGTACCACCAATACATAACACATATTTGGATAATTCATAATAAATTAGGCTAATTTATAGCGCATGATATATGGTTTAAAAGGAAATTCAAGGAAAATCCTAGTTCTAAATTATAAGTGATCACATTGATCTATTTATAATGAAACAACTAAAGCATAGTATTTGGAAAGCTCATTGAAGCTTCCTTGTAACTATTATTGTATATGTCAATTAGTTACACTACAATATAAATTTCACTATGCATTATGTTTTGAAAGTTGTATTGTAAATGAATTTTTGAGTTTACATATTACCACATGGTTACATAATCCTTCATTGGATCCTCCAACCTACTACTATGTGATAAGGTATCAAATAATTTTTTTGTGAATCTTAAAAAGGGGTGATCTTTATATTAGTTTAAATTAAGCATAACCAAACTTAATATTCCACATCTCCAAAGGGATAAAATTTGAAAAGAGATTTTTAGCATTGATTTGTTGGAAAGAAGATTATATGGTGTTAATCTTCCAACATTGTATCATTTGGTAGAATATTCCTTGGTTTTTGATAGGATAAGAAGCATTTATAGGGTTTTGTACCCTTCACATAGAAAACCCCAAGGGCCAAAGGAAAGCATAGTTCAAACAGAGCTTGAACTAGAAGAACAAATAGAAACAATGAACTGACAGTTGTAGAACAACCAGAAAATTAGACAACCCCCGAAACAGAGGGGTTTAAACTGAATCCCTGCACCCGAGGCCATGAAGATGCAATGAATTTGGGGAGACCCTTCTTCTTCCTTAGCATAGAGGACCAGGAAGGCTCAGAATCGAGAACCAACGAGCGAGGCAATGTGAGCGGATCCACAATAGCCACCCCGAGAGAGGAGCCACCACGCAACAAGGGAATCGACAGGGAAGGAGCAGAGATAGGAGCTAACAAAATTCCAGAAAATTTGTTCAATGAAGGGCATGTAGGTTTTGATAGAACAATGACAACATAAGGGTCTGATGGAACAGAGACAGCAGACGGCTCCATAGAAAGGATGGCTGGAAGAGGGTCCTGGGTAGTCACGGGAGGGTCAGCGTCCATCGAGGAACTAACCGAAGGAGCATCTAAAGGAGGAGAACCCACAGTGATATGGTCCAAGAGAGAATCCTTCCACCAAGTTGTAGCACCCTTGTGGTGGGCATGAGGGCAAGCAGAGGCCAAGTGACCCACCAAAAAAAAACTCCTACACCGAAAGGGGAGACCCTCATAGTCCAAGAGTTGCTTCCAAGTTTTGTCCTCCACCAACAAGACCACATCACGATGGAGATATTTGGAGATGTCCAAATCAACTAACAACCGAGCTACCATAGTATTCTCAAGTTCTCTAGTTGTAGAGTCCACCATGAAGAAGCATCCAATGGTGTTGCCAATGGCTTCATAACAAGATTCCTCCCAAAACTGGAGAGGGAGATTCGGCAAATGGACCCAGACTGGTTTGGTGTTCAACGAATCTATAAGGGGATTGAACGAATGAGACCAAGGCCTGATGCAAAGAGAATGAATACCCCACATCCACCCCCTATCTAGCACACAACTTCACTCCGTAGGGGAGGCAAAAGTTGCAATAAAAAAAACCCTAACACTAGGGTAGAACTTGATCTCCCTAGTAACCAACGACTTCGAGAAGTTAGAAACCCAAGAATGAAGATCGGGTAGGGAAGGCCATAGGCCATTAAACTTGTAGACCACTCCCTGCTTCAAATAATAAACCTCATTTTCCACTACCTCAGATCCACATACCACCATAGGAGAATCTCGGGCATAAGGCAAAGGCCAATGAGCCTGAGAAGGGGGCTGAACACCCACCTTAGCAACCTCAAAAAATTATTTTACCCAGCTAGAAGAACCCCCAATAGGAGGTGGAACATCCAACCCAGGAACAGAGCCCGCCAAAGCAGCAATAGTCAGAGAAGGAACACTCAAAGGATGGACATCCAACACTTCAACAAAAAGAGAGGAATCATGGATGGGTGACACACCAAAGCCGCAAAGAGTGGGAACTATGAAAGGAACAACCCCAACAATAGAGGGAACAACGTAGGGAGCAGACCCAACAATAGGGCCCCCATCAACCACGAAACCAATAGCCGACGTGCCCAAGAAAAACACATCTTGTAGAGAAAACGGATCTTGTAAAAACCATCTCCCGCGTAGCTCATCAACAAACGATTTCAAATTACCAACGGGCATTTTCTCCGCCATTTTCTCCCCATGTGTTTGCATTATCTAAATTCTTAGAATATTCCTTTGTTTTTTAATATTCTAAAATTAGTTGTTGGGGAGAAAATTTATTGGTAGTTTGTACTAGATTATTTGGGTTCAATTTATGAAAAGGCTTTCTATAAGGATGGATAGTAGCTAGGGTGTACTCCATGTTACAAACTGCATTGAGGAGATGTTTAACATGATGATAAACTTCCAAATCTAGTTGGATGTTATTGAAGAATACTAGAAAAGGGGCCTAACCTTAGAACTAATGAAAGATGAAAATGAAACTCGATCCAACTAGATTACTGATCTATATTTTTCAAATAAACTAGATTCAATTAAATATTTTAAAGAAGAAAATAGAAAAAATAATATTGAAAACAATTTGAAACATTCATAAGAAAACTAGAGTAGATATTATTGGTCTAGGTAGACTAAGATTTACTAAAACTAAGTTGAAAGGACAAGATACTATTTGGTGGAATGATATTTAGTTATAGAGAAATATAAAATGAAATTATAATATTGAGAAATAGGATATATAATACTATACACAAATTGAAATCTAAGATTTTTCTTACAAATTATGAATTAGGATTGTTGAATTTAATGTTACAAAATTTAAGAAAAAAACATATGATTATTAAATACTATACTAAATAATATTATATGGTAATAGTATTGAGACCTGATTTATTCAAAAAGAGCTTAATATGTTGATTGTGCAATTGATTGAGGAAGTATACTAATTGGCCCTAAAGGTAGAAGATAAGTAAAATCATATATTTTAAAGTAACCAAAGTAATGAAGGGGAAGGCATTGGATTACACAAGGAAAAATATCAAGGTATTAGTAGAGAAAAATGCAACAATGAAATAAAAGAAAATATTATATAGGGAGTTATCATAGAGATAGATCTAGTCATTTTCAAATAGATGGAGTATATTTTATTTTATTGATTATAGAAGATGAAAAAGAGAGTAAAATATGAAAAAAATAGATCATGCTCCTATAAGGGAATGACTTGTTTCAAATATAGACCAAATTTCCATAGGGCATTTGAATGCACATGATCACAAGGAATATACAATAGAAGACCTAAAAGAATCACAAGAATGCAAGGAATATTGATGAAGAAAGAGCACATCATGAAAGAGTGGATATGATAAAGAAAGTTGAGGAATTGTTGATGAAGAAAGAGCGCATCATGAAAGAGTAGATATGATAAAGAAAGGTGAGGAATTGTTGATGAAGAAAGAGAACATCACAAAAGAGTAGATATGCTAAAGAAATTTGAGGCATTGTTGATGAGAATAAAAAAAATTAAAATTGTAAGAAATATAAATGAACTAGAACAAGATTAAAACTTGTTGAGAACCATTTGCAAATCAAAATGCAAATGTCACAAGGTAATCATTAATATTATTAGCACTCATAATTTGGTTTTAAGTGAACTGGTTAAAAGGTTGAATTTGGAAAGGTTAGAGAATCCTAATTCTTATAGAGTATCTTGGTTGCAAAAGGAACATAGAATTATAGTATTGAAAAATATCATGTGAAATTTAATATTAGAAAATATGAAGATATTTTTTGTGTGATATCATGTCTATGGATTTTTCCATATTTTTTTTGGTCAACCATTGTAATTTGATAGAAAATTCTTATAGACTAATAATTATTTTAGTAAAATAGTATTAATATTTTGAAATAAGAGGGTGAAAGAATGAATAGTCATGCAAGAGTGTTGCTAGTATATGGTAATTAATTCTTAAAATATCTCAAGAAATATAATTTTTTATTTATTTTTATCTCTAATGTATATAGGTAGAAAGAACTACAAAGGATAATGAGATATTGGGTGGGTGCAGAAAGATGGGGGGCCAAAAATTGGCCACCCCATTTCAATTTTTAGAAAAATCCAAAATGCGGGCCTATAAACCTCCTCCTATAATTCCTAAAAAGTGTTCACTAAAATCCTATAACATGCTCACATTATAATGTGATCACATAATAAGCTATTTAAATAAAAAAAGAAAATGTGCATTTCATTATTTCCAACTACTGCTAAAAACCTCCTCCATGGCCTACAAACCTTGCATAACATGCTCGCATTTTTGGAAGGTCAAACCCACTTCATTTCTTCACCAAATATTCGTGAATGTTTTTTTACAATGTCATGGAGGTCAAAGGAGTAAGTAATTTCTATTCTTTTGTGTGAATTTGGTATTAAATAGGTAGATTTAATATGTTTTTAGATGTAAATTTATTCAATTTTCAGGAAATTTTAATTCACCTCTATATCCTTATTTACCTCATGTTGAAATCCCTCCAAAATAAAAATCTCAATAAACACACTCAATGATTCCTACAAGAACAACCTCACATAGAACCATGATTTCTTAATCACTTGAATCCCTAATATCACATGTAGATTCAATTAGCAAGAAAATAACTAATTTTTTAGAGAAGAGATGAGAGTTTAGATAATTTTTTGCAAACAAATTATCGTATAAACAAGTTAAAGATGAAAAAATTATAAAATTTGACTTGTTTGCACTATTCATGAACCCTAAAATAAATCAACCTTTACATCCTTCAAGAAAGAGGTTTCATATCCATTGGTGCAACCACCAAGGGATAAAGAATAATTTTTGGAAAAGGTGGTGGATGGTTTTTTACTATCCTTCATACAACAACAATGAGGTGCCACTATATTTTTTGACGAAACTCTACTGTGAGTTTTTCCTCAATAAAATCCCAAACTATTTTGGCATGTGATAGTTCCAATGCAGAGATGGGGGAGCTTATTGACACACAACATCCAACGATACAACCACTCGCTAGACCAACATATGAGCATGTGACTATCCCTTCCATTGTGAAGGAGAGTGTTGAGGTGGATATATTGTAGTTGGTTAGTTCTCTCACCCATAGCCTCATACAACATACCATTCCTCTAGCATAGGGTGATGCGGGTGAGTCTTCTAGGAGTAGAGTGCCACCTCATATATGATAGACTTGTGGATCACTCTATGTTTATGATCTCGAGGATAGTCAAGATGTAGGTTCCAAGGGTACATCTACAATTGATGAGATGGTGATGAAATATTCCCTCTTGAATGACACATTCAACCTTGATAGTCAAATTTTTTTTATCAAGTTCATGTAATTTAATTTATTAAATTTCATTTTTGAAATGCAAGATTAACTAAATTAGTTGAATGATTATAGTGAAATTTTTGGGTCATAATATTTGAACATTGTGCTTTCAGTGGTCCTCCACCTCCCTATTACATGATGACATCTTCTATAGAGGTATGTAACTAGTAAATAATTATAAATAGTACATGTGAAGAGCTAAACATGTGAAGATCTAAAAATTATATTTATATATCTCATTTTGGATGTTGAATAGGTTAATTGTGGACCTTCGACAATGAAACTTGGTAGTAGAGGTGGTCATCAAAGTTTCACTTAGGTAATAAATATTTTTTTAATTTTAAAATAAAAAAATTGTATTTCGTAATTGAATAATATTTAATGATTGGAGGTTCTATATAGTTTATAAGTATACTTTTTTACTTTTTAATTAATTTTATTTTAGGTTATTATTCATCATAATCTATGAATTCCATTTTTTCATGTTGTTGACCTCCAAAAATATAGGCTAGTGGCATCACTATCTTGTAGCATAACATGTCACTCTTATCCTCCTAATTGTCATCACTAGCTTGTAGCATACAATCTCTCTACTCACTATTGGGCTCATGAATGTTGCTCATGATATTTATCTTATTACTACCCTTGTCCTATTTTGACTATGTCATTGCATTCATGTAATAGCTATAGACTTTCATTTATACCTTTGAAGTTCTTGACATTGTAGAGGACTTCTCTCTTTCTTTCTTGATTGTATATTGACATATTCTATCAATTATCTTCAATTGTATCTACTCCATATACAAGGTACTATTTACATATTATTTAGAAATATATTCCCTCTTTATATCCCTTTACAAGGACTATCCTCTATGAATATGACTATTAAAAGGGTATTTTCACTCCAAACTATCATTTAATAATAAACTATCCATGCCCCTCTTATACCATTGTACTAAAAATTTTGCTTCTCCTATGAGACTATCTTGTAGCATTGGATTCCATGTGACTATCACCACGTTCTTGAAAGGCATGCACTCTTTACCTTGAGGTATCTTGGTTGAAAACATATAAATTATCTCATAAAAAATCATCTTCCACAATTATCCCTTGAAGCATTCTTTAGTATTGAAATACATTTGATTGTCTTATTACATCTTGTGACTTTAGACTATCATATTTAGTCTTATGTAACTGTCCTATTACAATTCTTTATTTATTGTATATCCTTTATTTTTCATTTGTTTCCCTTTATTCATCATTTCTCCTTGTGATCATTACTCTATTTATGTGAATATTACACCATCCACTATCATGAAGATATCTCACTCCCTTTATTAGTTATCTCTTCCTTGTGATTCAACCATCAATATGAATAGAATGTTGAGGTTTTATTAAAATCATGGAGTGTCTTTATATGTGTGAATTGTTATCAATATCTTAGGACAACAACCCCCTCATTTCTCACTATCACTGCATTTTTTTCTTAGTTGACAATATTCATTATTGCTTCTTTTCATGCATCTCACTATCATGCTTTATGTTATTTCCATAAATGTTATGCTTATTTATGTAATCATGATATTGTCCCTTGCTTGCATGACATGATTGTTCCTAGGATTGTCATCTTGTGAATATCCTTTACTCTAAAATTTTCCTCATGAAACATGAAAACCCTTGATATTTAATTGATACTAATGAAGAATCTTATTGATATGAGGATACTATGTCCATAGTCAAAAGGATAGGATACTCTATCCTTTCTCCTCATTTCTCCTAACTATCACATTTCTTTTTCATTTTTCCTTCTATTATTACAACCTGGCCTTGTCATTAATGAGACCCCATATTGTGAAAGATGCCCTTATAATAACCTCTTCCTCTATCAACTTCTTCCTACCAACTTAGAGACTGCCCAATATGGATTGTGTGCATTATGTTTTATCTTGTTGGTTCTCTAGGTAATATTGCTCTCTTCCATCAACCTTTTGTTCATAATATTTTTCATGAAGGGTTTTTATAAGGGCTTTGTCATCATATTGTCCGATCCTCTTTTTTCTCTCTTTAAACCATTCATTTGGTCACTTCATGAATTTTTTTGGTTATTGTTCTAGAAATTATTTTCCTTTAAATGGTTCATGTCTACTATGCAATTTCTCATGAAGAAAATTATTATATTTTTTCCTTTGTTCCTTACATGGCTCTTATCATTCATATCACTATGCATTGTTTCTCCTTTTTCCATTGTCATTATTATCTTCTATGTCGAATTGGTCTTATATCTTAGTATCTTCAAAGTTGCCTTCCCTATTCCTAATTATCCCTAAGACTGTCAACACAAACTTGTCACTTGTATAGAAAGAACAAAACTTCACCTTCTTGTTTCCCTTGGTTTTTTTGTCACTATAAAATAATAAAGATCCTATGTAGAAAATCATCACAAATAGTATGTGAAAGATCATGAAATATCAAGTTAGAGTATTTACCATTCACAAATAATTATTCCTTAAACACATTTCTAATTATTCAAACCAATAATTCCAAGGCATGAGATATAACCTTGTTGATAAGAATAATAAGGATTCCACACCTATGAACACTAGGTTAAACTATCCTAACATCAAATAATTTCATATCATTGTTCAACCAAGGAACATTCTACTACAAATCCTTTCATTGAACCTATCACCCCTATAAACTATCTTTCTAACATCCCCACCACCAATCCTTCCTTCACCCCTATCATAAATCCATTTCTTAATCCCATAACCCCTATCACTAATCCTTTCATTGACCCCATGACTAACCTTAATCATCTATCTCCTAAATTCATCACTCTAGATCAAGAAAATCACACACCGTTTCACATCCTCCATAATGGTGATTCTATCATCACCTTCATGGGACTTCAAGATAAGGTCTCCCTCAAGGATCATAAAACAAGATTTGAAATAGAATTGGATGCATTAAAATATCTCTAGGAACACAATAGTCTAGTAGCCACCTATCAAAATATGAAGCAATATATAGTTCAATAAATACTCAAAATTTTGTTGAATATGCCATGCATTATAAGCCATGAACTACATCACTCTTCTAGTTTTGGTAATTATCAATGCTTGCACTGGGTATGGCTTCCTATAGAATCTTCAAAACCTCATCTATCATTTCTCCACTCTTATGTTGAGTCTCTATTATCTCTTTCTAGGTAGATGTGTGGAAGACATATCCTAGTTGAAGTTTGTGGAGAGGCCAGATATTGTCCATGTCCACAAGCCCATATTGCATAGGCAGTTGTAACAGCTAGGCACACACTATAGGATGGAACTATAATTACATACATAGAAAATTCTTAAAATAATATATGGAGGTGTCAGAATATTCACCAGTGGCCTTTAATCTCTCCTTTATAGCCTTCTATTTTAACTCCTTATCAGTAGTTTTAACTAGTATCTCCACTTCTTTCTTTCCTTCTACATCACCAGATGCATCTTCAATCTTTTTCTCATCATTCTTCTTTGTATCTGCTTCATCAAAAGCTTCTCCTATATTATCCAAAAAATGAATTGTCTTTGGTTTCTCTTGAACATTATCAACATGTGTTTTGAATACCAAATGAAGTGTGGAAGTATCCTCCTTTGTAATATCTTCACCAATAGTTGCTTCATTTTCAATGTTGTCCTCAGCATCAACATTTTCTTTTGCTACTTCTTCCACTTTCGAAATAAAATTTACCTTCACATTTCATTATCTTGTTTCATCCTCATGTTGAACATCATCATTTTTTGCATCTTCATCATAAGAAACCTTCTCCTAATGCATTTCTTCATTGATTTTTTAAGTCATTCCCTATCATTGAGCTAGGTCTATAACCTTTTCTACAAACTCTTTATGAAGCCTCTTGAGATTATTTTGATCTCTTGATGTAGGAGTATCCAAGGTGAAAGGGAAATCATGTATCACCAAAAAAATTGTTATTTTATTTTGTTCATTTTTAATAAGGTCTTAAAGGTTAGGAGAATAATTATTTTGATTTGCAACTTTGTATTTTCTTTGTGATGAAACCGTAATTATAATTTTGCTAGGAATTATGCATTTATGAATATTTTCTAAGGAAAAATTGGGAAAATACCCCTCTTTGGCATCCCATTCTTCATGGGGACCACTTGGGGTACATGTTCTTGCATGTTCAATTGAATGTTATGCATGCATTTTCATGTTTGTGCCACAAGCTTTACATGTTGTTGCAATGTATGTATTTGTAGCCATTGGGGCCACCGAGAGTCAAAGAAGGTGTCATCATTGAGCAAGGTGACTAGACAGAAGTTAGGCATCCATGTGACAGTTATGAATGTAAGGAATTATGATGTTACATATTTTTTATGTGTGAAGCCCATGTTGTAAGGGAGCATGTGAACTCCATGTTTATATAATTTATTTTCAAATTTTGAACTTAATACATATTGCAGATTTCTCTTTCTTATTATGTGTTTCATGATAGTTTTATACCTTATTGCATATTGTTTTATGTATTTTTATGATCATATTTTAAAGGAAGAGTCTCTTACTTCATTAGTGGTATCATAGTAGTTTATTCTTATTTTAAAAATAAAGCACCAAAGACAGGCAGTTTGCAATAGGACCTATGAGTTTTAGGTGAAGATTAAAGTGCCTCCAAGAGTTTCCCAACATGGTAGAGGTAGAAGTAGAGGAGGAGGAAGATATCCTCCAAGAGATGAATTTAGAGCTCTTATAATTCAAGTTGAGGTTTACCAAGAAGATAATTGTAGAAGAGATGTGCGTAGATAGGGATAAGATAGTGAAGATGAAGTTGAAGAGGAAGAATAGGATCAAATGGATCCTAGAGAAAGCATATTGTTGAGAGCTATTACACAAATTGGAAAGAAACCAAGGATGGAGGTTTCAAAATTTAGTGGAAGCTTGAATCCTAAAGAGTTGATAGATTGGATTAATGGCATGGAGGATGTTTTAGAGTTTGAAGAGATTGAAAACCCTCATAGGGTGGGGTTTGTAAAAACAAAACTAAAAGGACATGTTAACATTTCGTGGAAGAAAATGAAGCTTGAAATAGGAAGAAGATTAAAGGAAAAGATATCCAAATGGGATATAATGGTGGAGAAGATAAAAAGACAATTTAGTCCAATAGATTATGAGTTGGAGCTACTAAAAAGATGTCAAGTTTGAGTCAAGGAATAAGAACTATGAAGGGGTACAAAAGTAATTCCATAATATTATGATTAGAACAAGAAATTCTGAAGAAAACAAGGAAAATGTATTCCATTAAATTAATGGGTTAAATCCAAGCATACAAGAGGAGTTGGCATTAGTGAGAATATACACTATTGAGGATGCATATCAGATTGCATTCAAGGTAGAAGAAAGATTGAATAAGAAATTTGAGAATAATAAAAAAAGGAAGGGTAGAGCTTATGTGCAGCAAAAAGAGGATGAACAATAGATTGGAGACATTAAGAATAGCAAGGATGAAAGAGGTGAAATCTTAAACAAGTTTCGTGAGAAGAATTTTAGAGGAAGAGGAAGATCGAGTAGAGGATTTAGAAGAGGAGGCTTCCATGGAGCCTATTACAAATATGGTGAAGTGTGAAATAGAACATATGAATACCCTCACAATCAAGAAAAGAAAAATAGGATACCTGAAAACCATTCTAGATCAAAAAATGTGAATGAAGAAGATGTAGTGTCAACACACTCCCAAAAAGCTGAAACAGGAGAAGCTTTGATGACTAGGTGATCCCTATTGAATGAAGAAAATGAACCAATGCAAAGGAATATTTTTTAGAACAATATGAAAATTTTAAGTTAAAGTATGTGTTGAATGAACAAGACAATTAAGAGGGGGGTTAATAAGTTTTAAAAAATTAAACCTTCAAAACACTTAATAATAACTAGATCCAGATGCATTCACTAAACCCTTATTATCTTAGTATGATTAAACATGAAATTCAAATAATAGAAACTAAAATCACCATACCATATACAAGAGAATGTTAGATTTACATGGAAAAACTAATAAGGGAAAACCCACACTGAGGATTATCTCACAATATAAGTAATAGCAAAACCAGTGCAAAATGATCACTACTAGAATAGGAAAAACTGTCCAAAAAGGCTCATAGCTAGGGCTCATTTCCACACAAGGAATACAAGAAGATAGAATAAGAATTTTACACAAAGAACACTTCTTAATGCAATAATTAATCCACCAAAATTTCTCACACTTTAGTAATCTTGGATGAATTATTTTGGATGCCTTTAACACATTGCCTTCAAGAACCCTAAGATTGAAATTTGCACTACTCTGCTTAAATTCAGATCACACACATCAATCACATCAATCTTGAATCTATCTTGTTTTTTCCTTTCTTTCATATCTCAACTCACAACAACAACATACATATTTATATCAATCTCAACCTCAAAAAACTTCTCCAATGTCAACAACTAGCCATTATACATACAAATTCAAAATAGGTCAGCACCTAAACATCCCCATGGTGGATAGGAAATAAGGAAACCTACAAAAATCCTTAATTAGGACCCAAATAGATCCTTAAAAAAATCAACATGCTTCTACAAGCCTTGCATGTAGTGCTAAACACATGGTCGGCCTATATCCATGCAAACACCATAAAAATTAAGTACACACTTCCACAAGTCAATATAAAACTTCTAGACAACACAATTCACTTGAAAACAATCTAGAATAATCCACAAACTTAGATCAGCCGGTAACCCTTATTTGCATACTAATAAATGAAACTCACTCTGTAGAGAACCAAATCAAGTAAAAACTTAAATATAGAAAGATACAAGCATTATAAAAAACTTCCTACACCTACACAACCTAAATCCAAACATAGGAGAAACACATGGAAAATATATTTCTCCCAAACCACAAAAAACATCACTAAACAACTAGTTCACACACTAATAAAAATATCTCGCAATGTACAATGATCCAAAAAACCAAATTTTGGATATAGAAACCTCTAACAACCTTGAATAACCTATAATATCCACGCAAGAATAGCATCAACATAGAAGAAACACAAAGAAAAATGACAGAGCACACTATGAACACTTACACAACATAGTTTATTCTATTTATCAATTTTTCTCAAAAGAACTTGGAAACCAAGTACCAGAAACAACATCTTAGCTCATTATCTCATTCCAACTCATCTTTAGACTCTGCAGCAAAAATATAGCTCCATGTACTCACAACACTTCCTCAAGGTCTCAACTACACATGCACATCATGTTTCCTCTTTTTCACAATTTTCTCAATATCATTGACATCTCCATCACATAGTTGAAATTAATGACAACACCAATCAATAGGCTTCCTATTGAAATTAATTACAAAACCTTCATACTTGCAAAAATATCCCCCTTTTTCATTGATGGAAACACAAGATGTGAAAAGCCACCAAAGACAACACAACAACTCTGAACACACTTTCTTTTCTCCTCTTGAATGATTTGGAAATATACACAAAATTTTCTTTGATACCTTGCACTTTTTCACATGATATTTTCTCCCCCTTTGACATCAATAGAAAAGGATAAAAAAAATTGCATTTTTCTCACCCTTTGATACTAAACTTAAATACTTGCTCTGAATACTCCAAATAAATCAACAAATCAACAACAATGAAAGCACATGACACTTCCTACTCCCCCTGAGAGGTAGCCACCAACATCAATCTAGTTTAGAGATAGATCCATAGATCCACTAGACTAATGTAATTCCATATGCATCTAGTTCAAGAAAGGAGAGGAAATAACCCCCAACTTCTCCCATAGATACTCAAAAGTATCCTTAGGAGGAGCCTTAGTAAATATATCAGCAATCTGATCCTTTTGTAGGTACATACTCAAGCTTCACTTTATTATCCATAACCTTCTCTCTCAAAAAGTGATACCTTATAGATATATGCTTTGTCCTTGAATGCATCACTAGATTCTTTGAAATTTTAATTGCACTTGTATTATCATAAAAGAAAGATATAGGCTCGTCATATACAACTTTGATATCCTTCAATGTCTCTCATCAAAAATCTTGTGTACAACATGATTTTTTTGTAATATATTCAGCCTCTACAATAGATAAAGAAACTAAATTCTATTTATTACTCAACCATGACACCAATCTACATCCAAGAAAGAATGCATCACTACTTGTTCTTTTCCTTTCATCAACACGATCAACCCAATCTACATTTGTATAAGCACTTAATTTTAAATTAGTATCCTTAGGATACCACAAGCCATAATCCAGAGTGCCTGTTAATTATTTGAATATCATCTTCACTTATGCAACATGTGTTTCTTTAGGATTTTCTTGAAATCTAGCTACAAGACAAACTGCATGCATGATATCTAGTCTAGTATTAGTTGGATATAGTAGTCCACCAATCATGGATCTATAATTTCTATAATCATCCTTAGGTGAGTTATCATCTTTTCTTAGTTTACAGCTAGTCACCATAGGAGTACATATCGGTTTTAGTTGGATATAGTAGTCCACCAATCATGGATCTATAATTTCTATAATCATCCTTAGGTGAGTTATCATCTTTTCTTAGTTTACAGCTAGTCACCATAGGAGTACATATCGGTTTGGAGTCATCCATTCCAAACTTCTTCAACATCTCTTTGACATACTTAGACTATGAAATGAGTATCCCTTTATCTATTTGATTGATTTGTATCCCAAGAAAGAAATTCATCTCATCAAACTATGACATTTCAAACTCTCTATATTTCCTCTGCAAACTTCTTAGACATGGTGTCATTTCCACCAAAGATAATATCATCCACATATACTACTACTATCAATATTTTTTCTCCCTCGATTTTAAACTAAAGATTAATATTTGTGATGCCTTTACTAAATCCTTGTTGTATCAAATACATAGAAAATAAATAAATATAATATATGGAGGTGTTAGAATATTCACCAGTGGCCTTTAATCTCTCCTTTATAGCCTTCTCTTTTAACTCCTTGTCACTAGTGTTAACTAGTATCTCCACTTCTTTCTTTCCTTCTACATCACCGGATGCATCTTCACTCTTTTTCTCATCATTCTTCTTTCTATCTGCTTCATCAGTAGCTTGTCCTCTATTATCCAAAGAAGGGATTGTCTTTGGTTGCTCTTGAACATTATCAACATGTGTTTTGAATACCAAAGGAAGTGTGGATGTATCCTCCTTTTCAATATCTTCACCAATAGTTGCTTCCTTTTCAATGTTCTCCTCAGTATCAACATTTTTTGTTGCTATTTCTACCACTTTTGAAAGAAAATTTCCCTTCACATTTAATTATCTTGTTTCATCCTCATGTTGAACATCATCATTTTTTGCATCTTCATCGTCAGCAACCATCTCCTAATGCATTTTTTCATTGATTTTTTAAGTCATTCCCTACAGGGATAACTTTAAGAAACCCCCCCCCCCCCCTCGGCGCAGGTGTAAAATCCTGGCGAATCTTGTATACTTCTCGATGAAAAATATTAATTTTATTGGCAATTTTTTTCATTTTTGGAGAAAAAAAATAATCCCCATTGGCGAATCTTTTATAATCCATGGAAGTCTATGGAAAATTGTGGTGAATCACAATTTTTTTAAATCGAATAAAATATTTTTCATTGGCAAATAAACCCATTTTTCAAACCAGAATTTTTTTTCCATTGGCGATTAAAACCTTTTTTTCAAAGCAAAAAGTATATTTTCATTAGCGAATTAAAATGAATCTCAAAATAATAAAAAAATCCAATGGCGAAATAAAAATCATATGGGTCGTTCAATGGACGACTGTAGTTGCATTCCGGAAGTAAATCTCTAAAGCACTAGACTTGTGATTTGAATCCTCCGGAATATCACTAGAACTGTTAGATTTCTAGAAATCAATGGTTGAGATGTTATTACCGTACAAATGGTTATAAAGTTTTGTTTCTCAGCAACTGGCTGACCTCGGCGGTATGCACAACTTTCAAAGTGACAACTCATTTAATGAATTGTACAATGCCATTAAGGGATGTCTTCTCAAACACCAACTGGATAGATTTAATGTAATATTTTAAATCCTTTGAAAGGATAGATCTTAAATAAGGTATTAAGGAGTTTGGAGAAATGGATTTAGTAGCAGATTGTCACTTCCTGTTGGTAAAGTTAATTGAGCCTGCATATGAGGAAAGGTGGCAGCATTTTGAACTCCATACTCAGAGTTTCCTAAAAATGGTACTTCCAGCCGATATTAGGGTATGGGAAGATGAAATTGTGGCCTTCATGAAACCAAATTTGAATTGGCCTGAAGAAGAGCAACTCGACATCATTTCCCAACTATGTTTAGTGGCATGAAAAGAGAAAACCAGCTATGCCGAGTACAATAGGGTAATTTTTGTTTTAGAAGAAGAAGAAGAACGCGCATGGAAATGCAGTTGGAACTGTACAGAGTCCCAGAACCTCCAGCAATTTAACAACATACATGAATCCTTTAGTGAATTGTGAATTTGTGACACAGAATGATAAGGGGGCGTAGTTTCAGCTTTTGAGAGCTTTTTGAATTTTGATGTATAGGGTGTGGGGTGACAGGTCTGTGAAACCACATTTTTGGCATTACAGAGATAAAATAATATATTTCTAAATCTTTGTATTTAGTAATGCTTCCTTTTAATTATGAATGAATTGTGTTTCTTAATGATCATTGTTCAATGTTTATCTATTAGTGTTAGGTCAAATTCAGAATGCTTATTTTTTCATCTCTGAGACTTTGTGTTTAGATTAATTCATTGCTCATTTACTCTTTTCAATGCCTCGAATCTTATGTTGTACATTTCATTTCATTTAAATTCTGAATATTTTTGAAGAAAGTGTGGTTGGCACTTGGCAGTGGCAGCAATTAATGCCATATGTGATATGAACATCCGAAGCAATTTCTTGGACAACTCATAGCTTTAATGAAACAAGATTTGTAATGATTTCATATCGTTTGAATGAGTGATTTTGACAGCTTGTCAGCTTGAGGTAGAGTTCAAGTTGGCATGTAGCAAGACATCAATCAAATTAGAAATTTTAATTATACAAGCTGGTAGCGGCACTGGTGGCCCATAAATAGGGATAGTGATTCAGTGATTAGTAGATAGTGTCATAAGGATTTTTATTTTCTAGGGTTAATAAGGATTCACGAAGAAGATGATGTAGTATTAGGGATACTGTAAATTCTCATACCTACAATTATGTAGTTACACAGTAATCAATAAAAGACGAATTTCCTTTAAGTTCAGAATGGGTGGAATTGGAAAGAAGTTGATTTGGTTAACCTAAATTTTCAGATGGGTTTTGAACCAGGATGAGGAGCTCTGATGGAGATAAGTGCTATCCAAATTCATAGAGGCTGCAGGTAAAAGATGGGAGTAGATTTGTTTCTCCTTCTATATTCTAACAGCTCCCATTTCCCCAGCATGGTTGGCCAAGCAAGTCCCATGCATTTATTTTCAAAGAGACATTTGTTTTTCATCTTTTGTATGACTCTGGTTCTCGAAGGGAATAAGTACATTTTGTATCTTCACGACTCCCATTTCCCCAGGAGTGATTGGAACCCCCTTTGCCCAGCATGGTTGGCAAATCCACTAGTAGAAGCTTGGAACCATGAATTTATTTTCAGAGCCAGATTTATTTTTAGAGATAGATGTGTATTAGGTTTTCAGCAACAAAGCTTGGAAATTGGAATCAATTTGTAATCCATTGTAACGAGAAACAAGTTGGAATAAATTATTAAATTTTTTCTATGTAAAGTACTAAAGTGACACACTGACATATGTTACAAAATAGGAGCTATAGTGCTACTCGTCTGTAAAAAGATATGTAATAATGTTATTTACGTTTAAGAGTAAAGAGTTATTTTCTGAGTTCGGAACTTCAGTGTCACTGTCTATTAATAATTTAATATATTCAAATCAATTTTTTTTTATTTTGAGAAATTAAGTAATATACTCTATGCAATATGCACTTGAGAATTTGTGGTTATATTCGGCCATCGAGGGAATGCAATGATTTGTTCCATCGATGTTTATGTGTTACAACGATGTGCTTACTTTTGTTGATTCTATCAATATATCGGGGACTGGGAGCACACCTTATGAGTTATGAGTCTTCACCTTCAGGCCATCGGCAGGGCTGTGATGGGGTTCCACTTATAAGGCATTGTTAGGCCAATGCCTATGGTATTGACTTTAAAACACGTGTCATGTTAATTTTTTTAAGTTAATATCATAAATTAGTAAATTACTCAAGTTTCAAGTTCAACTGTTGGATGAACATTTGATGTATGGTTGTAGTTACATTCCATAATGAAATGAACAGAGCAATGGGCTTCCCAACTTAAACCTCTGAAATCACCCTATAACTGTTAGATTTAGAAAGATCAACGGTTAAGATTAAGAATTTCCAACTTGTAGAGTCTAGAGCTAAGACGTGTCATTCACTTTAATGTTCCAATTTCGAGAAACAAAGCATTTAAAGCACTTTGTAGTTTGTACTACTAAGTGTCAACTGTTAAGTGATTAGTGTTTATTTTTAAACTTTAAAGTTAATATTATGAATTATGAGTCTTCACCTTTGGGCCATCGGCGGGGCTATGATGGGGTTCCACCGATAAAGCATTGTTAGGCCGATGCCTATGGTGTTGACTTTAAAACACATGTGTCATGTTAATTTTTTTAAGTTAATATCATAAATTAGTAAATTACTAAAGTTTCAAGTTCAACCGTTGGATGAACATTTGATGTATGGTTGTAGTTACATTCCGTAATGAAATGAACAGAGCGATGGGCTTCCCAACTTAAACCTCTGGAATTACCCTATATCTATTAGATTCAGAAAGATCAACGGTTAAGATTATGACAATAGCAAACAATCAATATGAAAATTTTATTACGGTTTGGTCATTTAAATGCCTATCAAAAAAATTGTTTAATTTACGAATTTTTATATAAAATCTTTTATAAATGGATTATCTTGAAAAATTAGAAAACAATGATAATTATTAGTGATAAATATAAAAAACTACTGTTATAATTAACAATTAACAAAATTTTCTAAAATCATATTAAAAATAAATCTTGTTAAATATATTCTAAAAATTAAAAATAATTATGTTTTATTTTGAAAAGATTCTAAATTAATATATATTTTTATAATAATATTATAAATCATATATATTAATATAAAAAAATGATAGCTATTATAAAAAAGTCAGAAGTTTCTAAATTCATATTAAAAATATTCAAAAAAGTTATATTTTATTTTCTTTTTATAATAAAAATTATAAAATGATATATATTACAAATTAAAATACTATATAATAATTTTTTACGGTTTAATTAAAATATAGCAAGTCAAACTATACGGTTTAATAAATTTTATAGCTATAATATACGGTCTAAAATTGAAAAAACGGTCAAATATTTAATAGACCATCAAATTTTGTAATGACATGCACAGAGCTATGGGCTTCCCAACTTAAACCTCTGGAATCACCCTATAACCATTAGATTTAAAAAAATCAATGGTGAAGAATTTACAACTTGTAGACCTAAGACGTGTCGTTCACTTTAATGTTCCAATTTCGAGAAACAAAGCATTTAAAGCACTTTGTACTGCTAAGTGTCAATTGTCAAGTGATTAATGTTTATTTTAAAAGTTAATATCGTTAACTACTCAAGTTTCAACCATTGGATGAACATTTGATGTATGGTTGTAGTTGCATTCCATAATGACATGCACAGAGTGATGGGCTTCCCAACTTAAACCTCTGGAATCACCCTATAACCGTTAGATTTAAAAAGATCAACAGTGAAGAATTTGCAACTTGTAGTCTTGTAGACCTAACTCCTAAGACGTGCCATTCACTTTTATGTTCCAATTACGAGAAAAAAAACATTTAAAGCACTTTGCACTTTCAAATTGTACAGTGATTTTTAAAGTCTTCAATCTTCAGATTGCTCATTATAGTGCACCACCCTGTTTTGGATTCCACAGTTGCACTTCCAACAATGCCATTCCAGTTTTCAAGCGGCAGGACTCATAATCTGGGTAAGTGAAAGAATTCCTGCGGCTACATTTCAACTTTCATCTTTTGACATTTCTTAAAATCTTATTTTGTCACAGTTTGAAGTTTGGTTTTAGACTTTAGAGACTCAAGAATTCATTAAAATTAGGGAGGACTAATAGGTATTACTTATTAGGGAATTCAAATTACACTTCACATTTGTACAAACATGTCTACCACCAGTACCACTACAGCAATGTCCGATAAAAAAATGCATTATGCAGAATTGCTTAAAACCCCAAGTTTCACTGATGGGTACCATGATATTTATGATCCTAAAATCTATGGTAGGCGTACCTCAAAACTTAGATTTTCATCTCAGAATAATGCTGCAAAGCAAACAGAAGTTGATAGTATCAGTGCACCGTGGGTAACTGGATTAGGGCGCATGATGTTACATGAAGTTTTCCCTTGCCCAGAATTTATCATGGTCTGTGCCGAAAATTATGATGATAAGAAAAGAGCAATTGTTAATAAAGATAACCAAGAAGAATTGTTATCCATTAATACAGAAGAACTTGGAAAAGTGTTGGGGTTTACAATCGAAGAATTTGGAAACCACCACATTGACCTAGAAAAGCTTGCTAGTGATTATGAAGCAGTGCAAGAAAGGCTGAAAAATGATTTCTTAAATCAAATAGTTAAGGACAGAAACAAATTGAAAGGTGATCATAAGCCTCTTTATAATTTGGATTTTTTTAAACCGTGGGTTCAGGATACTATTTCCATGCTTGCATTTTTCCTTGGTCTGGATAGCAATTTGGAAGTGGGTGCAAGCCTCCTAGAAATGGTATATAATATCCATTATACTAAAGAACATGTCAAATATAATTATATTCAGCACATTGTAGAATCCATGCATAAACAATTTTTAATGATTAAAGCAGGTTCCACGAAGACATTTAGGTTCACAACCTACTTGTGCTATCTGTTTCTATTCAAATTTATAGGAATGTTTCAGACCAACAAGCTTTAGATTCAGCCCTACAGTAATGCAAAGGAAAAAAAAATGGCTCTAGTATATGAATAGACCAATGAGATAAGGATGCATGATTCTCGAAGGAACTATAGTCATTTTGTAGACTACTTTTTGGCTCCATTGCATCAAGTAATTACAAATAATCCAATGCCTAGATTGCCTATGTCATGTAGAAACTGCATGCAACTAGGAAAAGAAATACAATTGGCTGATTGGTACTTAATGGAAGAATATACTGTGCTAAGATTTTATGGATTGGGAGTACAACCATACAAACTTCCAATACATGTGACAGAAAGGGTTTTTGCATTGGAATATGTAAGGCAGGTGCAAAGTGCTGATGAACTACACTTTCTCAGTCAGCAAAAGAAGACCTTATTTCCTTGTTTACCTTTTTCATGTGGAGGGTTCACATTCGAGAGAAAAGCATTTAATGTGGCACATAATCTTTTGAATTTTTTTGGCTTGGATCCTATCTGTCACTGGTAGTATGATCCATGTGATATCATTAAATCAATGATTGTGGCCAATAGGAATGCTGCAAATAGAATTCAACATCAAAGTAAACCCTTGCTTGAAAACTTGAGAAACAAGGATTCTTGGGATGAGGTCAAAATAGCAATGGAGAAAAGTGTTGTTGAGAATGGTATTTCTTTTGAACAATTGTCAGCAGAAATTATGGCATTGCACCAAAAGACAATCAGGACATACAAAAATTTTTATGTAAAAAGTGATAAACCATCTAGTACAGTAAAAATTCTAGGCTCTCTAGAGACGAAACTAATAGATAAAAAATGGTCACGATCAAAAATTACTGCCTTTTGGTCTATGAGGAAGGACCTAGGTGATTCAAGAGCTCTTGAAGAGTATGATAATAATGAAGAAGATAAAGAATTTAGCAAATTGTGGAATATAGATCATGGGCATCCTGATGGACGTGATGAATCTAATAATGATATTGATATGGAAGAAGAAGAACAAAGCCATGCCAATTACAAACCTGGTTTAAGTGAGGCCGCAAAAGCAGAATATGCTTCAACATTTACTTCAGGAGCAGCCATACTTGAAAAAACTGGTTATGAAGGTGGTCCTTTCAGGTCCAAAGGACAAGGCGAAGGCCCTTGGACAATACAAAGTGTTGAGCATAGAAAAACAGTTGATAAATCTGGCCTTGGGCTTGGAGGTGAAAAAGTAGACCAAGGGGATACAAGACAAAATCAATTTGTTAGAGCTTCTAGTCCTCATCCTCATGGTTAGATACAATCACAACTACGACATGCCCTTGGTGGACAACTTAGTGCAACTGGGAGTGCCATTGGTGGTGATGGTATGGGTAGTAGTACTAGTAGTGGTCAACATGTGCAACAACGACAAATTGCACACAATACTAAGAGGAAAACAAAAAAAGATATCACAAAAACACCAGGTGATCAAGGCAATCGAAAGAGGCAAAGGATTTTGATAGGTCAAAGTCACATTATTAGTGGATCCACCAGTACCACAAAGGAGTTATTTCCAGAAACTCCCACAAATCAAGTTAGTGTGGGTGTGACATCATTAGCAACTGCAAGTACTCCTATTCCTTCGCCATTCAAGAATTCTATTGTTCCTGCCTCCCCAGGTTATGATTTCAGTCAAGAGTTTAAAAAGAAATCAGACTTGAATAAAAAAGAAAAGAAATAACTGATGGAGAGTGCGTCTGCTGTAACTTCAGAGATTGCAACAACCATGGTATTACCCACATTTGACACAAATAAAGAAATCATGGAGTACACAATTGTTGTTCTCACAGTTCAAAACAAACCAACAAATCAGATGGATCGATCTGAATATCAGGTAACCAATTTTTAATTGGATTTTTCTGGCCTAAAAAATATTGACAAAATTAATGTATCAAAGAAGAACAATGAATTGGTGTACACATCATTGCTAAAGAAAGATAGAGAGAAGAAAAGGTTGTAGACCCAAATAGAAAAGTTACAGGTAGACCTAGCAAGTGAGAAAGCAAAGAGGAAAGCAGCAGATAACAAGAGCAATGAATTAGAAAAAAGAATAATAAAATCTGCCTCTACATCAGCAAGCAATGAGGATAAATCAAATGAGAGAGAAGTGAATGATCTGAAGCAAAGGCTAGATGAGAGCAACGCGAAATATGATGAGGAAAAATCCACTTCAGAAAAAATAAGAGTAAACATTGCGAATGGAAATGCACAGTGGGAACAAAAATTGGAGAAACAGAGAAAAACAAGTGAAAGATTGGAGATAGAGCTGGCGAAAGCAAAAGAAGAAATTAAGTCTTCTCAAAATAAGTTATCTGCATTTTGTAGAGATACAGTGAGGCATATGAAACAAAATATCTAGGATGAAATAATGCTGAGGTTTGATCATTTGTGTGACATGTTTCAATTGATTGATGCTACCAGACAACATTATAAGAAGCTCAACAAATATTTAGTGGACAACAAAAAGGTGTTGGAATTAGAGAAATATGCAAATGAAGTTCTACAAACAGTCTACAAAGCTAGTGACAATGATCTGAAATTGAAAGGGATTACTAATCAGATTGAATCCTCAATGAAGTTGTCATCTATCATTGAAAAGTGCTTGAGAATGTCTAGAACAAAGGAATATTTGCATTTGGTTGTCGACAAGATGAAGGTGGTGGATGAAAAGGTAAGGAACTTCACAGAGCTTGGTTTTCAAGAGCCTTTTGACACAAATGAGCGATTCATTTGAAAGGATGCTTTCAGAAAGAAGATGGAAGGTGCAAGGAAGATTGATTTGGACCAATTTCCTCAGAACCAAGATGTGAACTATTTGGATTCCACCAGAATACTGATAACCTTGAATACAAAATTGACTGAAGAATTCAAGACAGGATCCATTTCCAATTACAATCAAGAAATGTTAACAAAACTTCAAGTCAAACAACATCAGTTAGAGCAAATGGCAATTCCACCACCTGAAGAGTGGAAGTTGCTAGAAAAGTTGATACAGTGACTTGATTTATTATTTTCAATCTTTGTTAATATGAGTTTCGAAGTTCCAACTCAGTTCTATGCAGACTTGTCTTTGGGCATTGGAAATATTTTGCATTGTCAATGCCAATATGTACTCCTTCATGTGAAATTCAATTAAAAAGTTCAAATTCAGACTTCAGTAATGTGATGATGTTCAATTATCTGGATTCTGTATTATTTATTTTATCATTTGAACTAGTGATGAACTGTTAGCTCATTATTTTTACTTCTTGGTAGAGCTTCCATTTCCAAGTTATGGATGTTGAACTGTTAGCTCATTATATTTACTTCTTGGTAGAGCTAAATCTTATAAGTTATGGATGTTGAACTGTTAGCTTCTGTTATGTTTTGACTAAAAATCCTGATCAGTATCCACCAACTTACACCTCACCCACATCCCACATACTGCAAAAATAGAGTACATTTGATTTTATGATTAGCACAAATTGTAGGGATTTGTGTGACAAGATCCATTTTGTGGCCCACATTACTACTTGATCAATGATCATGTCCATAAATAAATCTAAAACCCCATGGTCACAACCCCTATTCCTGAAGAATTCAGATTCAATGTACTGACAAATTGAATAACATAAACAATTTGAATAACATAAACAACCACTTTGGAGACAGCCAAATAAGTTAATAACTTATAAGCATATGAATCCACAATAGTTGAACACTCGAAAGAAAATTAGTAAATATGTGTAACCTTCTCCATTGTATTGATCTTCAAAGTTCAAATGATATGCATTATAAAAATAGTTTATGATATGAGATGGATGGGCGAATTGGTGCAATCTATTATCTAAATTCTTACTATTTTCTACTCTAAAGTCTAATTAAAAATGATGTGATGATCCATTGATCTCCTATTGGGGTCTTGATCTCTCTTATATATGAGAGGCAACAAGCTACAAACCCCTTGCAAAAAGTCATGACATTTTGACAACTAAACATAATTCAAATTATAAATAAAACAATGTCGCGGGTGAATGCACCAATCTGTTAATCTCCAAGCAGAAGCCCGTGACCACTGACCACCTAAGATCTGTTCAAGGCTTCTACTCCATGATAGGGCACTCATCATGTTGTCGGCTGGAGTTCTTCCTCTAAATCTGATGGTTGTCTCATTGGATCTAATTCTGAAAAATCTACAATTTGGCTAATAAACATATTGACTGTAGAGAGGTGATGGATGTACTCCTGTTCAACATAGGTGTCCATGTTAGAGATCGTCTCTTTCATATCATATTCCAGAGACATTATTTTTTCAAGTTACTTATGACTGTTTTGTAAAACCATATCCTCATCATTTATTTCTTGCAACGCAGCAGTCAGAAGCCCATCAAGCTCTTCTTTCCGATCATCATATTCTCGCGGGTTTCTAATGCCAAAATGAAGTGTCAGGAGTGGGATTGAATCAAAGCAGTCAAAATCTTCCCTGAGCCTATTATGATATATGTTATATGATTCTACCAACTTGTTATATGTCAGCAATATTTGTCCTTCCATGGCATTCTTATCTACGAGCTCCTTTTTTTTCTCCATCATTCTAGGCTGCAATCATTCATTCTCCACCAATGCAATGTGTGTCTGATTGAATACTTCCCAATATTCAATAGCACATTTCATCATTTTATTGAACCTTTATTTTATCATTTTAGATATAGTGTTATATTTGATGGTTTTCACTTCTTTCTCCAATTCTTTGCATTTCCCCTGGGATTTCAGATGGCAATTCTTCCAGTAGGCTACATCAGCCAATGCATCAAGCACTCTCTTATATTTTTCAAGCCATGGGGAGTACAACTCTGATGTGGAGGAGGAAGATGTTTTTTCTCGTTGATTTGCTAGCTCCTTCTTCAGTTTGTCATTTTCCTTAATCAATTTATTGATCTGTGCTTTGGTAAATTTTGCCACATTTATGTTCAATTATGTTGTCTCCATAGGGTCGGTATCCACTACTCGTTGAACCAAGAGATGACCAAACACTTGGTTTGGATTACTAATTATAGCAGGTCTTTTATCATGGGGATACAGTGACCAAATAAGCAAGGTGGATTCATCTAGGTTGTACCCAGATCCTTAATACATTTTGTCACTTGCTTCTTCTGTTAAGTTCATTGTTGTATCCCCTCTTTTTCTGAAGCTATCAAATACAATTGAAGAGCTAATATCCCACCCTGGCAGGAGCAACACTCCAGCTTCTTGAAGCAATTCCCTACCTCTTTCAGGAGTGATGGACTCCATTTCCTTTTCTACCTCCCTTTTCAATTCCTCCAGAGCGATTGCCTCATGTTCAAGAGTGATATCCTGTATCTGTTGTCTCATTTTTCTACCTTTATATTCATAAACAAATGATTTAAATTCAGAAGATTTAACAAAATCACAATCAAAAATAAACTATTGTCTAGCCATGACCCTCACATCATCAGATAGTTCATTTGATGCCTCAACTCTTACAATATTCTACTCTTGAGGGGGATCGTACTATGCAAACACAGAAGCACTGATTTGTTTGACCTGCTCACCCTCTTCATCACTCTGCTCTTCTTCACTTATATCAGTATCTACAGAAAAACATACTTGAGCAGTAGGCTGTGAAGGTATGTAATTCAAGGGATCTATGTCTTCAGCTTGTACTCCTAAATAGGTTGCATGAGGTGCATCAAAAACAACTGGGGGAACATCCTTTACCAGTTCATTGACATGAGCGATGAGTTGCTCAATTCTTGTTAAAGGATCCTGTATCTCACCAAATGCCTTTGAATAAGATGGGACATTTTTCCTCTTCCATTCCTCTGCAAGCATAATCTTGTTATAGGTGGCCATTCTTTCCTTGGTGGAAGCCTCGTCATGGTTTCTTATGACATCTTTGATTGAGAACAAATGTTCATAACCTGATAGCCCCTGCAATAATCTCACCTTGTGAATAGACCCTTCTGCATCAAATTGTTTCCTTACATCACCTAGAGGTAGGTTGTACTATGCTAATTTACCATCAATTTCTCCATATCCTTCATTGGCAACCACTGTAAAGTCTCCAAAACATAAGGTGTTGGGCATAATTGATTGTTTGCTATGTCCTTTGAGGTGTTTGGAATCAAATTTTGCCAATTGCCTCACAATTTCTAAAAAAGCAATTCAGTCAGGAACTACTTGTGGCATCAAGTGTGGAGCCCCTTCGAACTCATAAACCCTTATCACTGTACAATCAAGGAAAGCATACCAGTCTCCCTAGTTATGATTCACTTTATTTCTCTGGTCATTTTCCTTTGGTCTTAGAAATCTTTGTACTTCTGGGGATAGGTTATAGTTGCACGGATACCCCAGCAACTTCATCAATGGTTTTACAAAAAAATCTTCAAAATAAAGGTAATGAGACCTACCAAATCAGCTGTCCCACAATGAAGTCCACATTTGTACAGGTTTAAAATCTCCATTTTCATCTATATCTTTTATCCTTAATTCTTCACTCCAGACCCCTCTGACTTGTCCCTCGTACAATAGCAAATACATAAGCAAAGAATAGTGTTCAAAATTAATATTATCACTATTATTTTTAATCTTTTTGAGCCCTCGATGTAGGGCGTTGGCCAAGTAGCTAGCATAATCAAATGGCCTAGAATCCTTTCTTTGTATGTCTACAGCTAAGACCATTGGGGCAATCGACATGAGAGGCAGAACCTCTACTCCCAAAACCTAATCAGCTGAATAATAGGTGTATTGGAAATACTCTTCGAACAAATCTTCATGGAAAGGAGGGTTTTCACTGCTAGAGAACCTCCTGAGTTGGCCTCCTTCATCCTTGGGCCTATGCAAAGGTAATTTCCATCTCTTATAGCTGGTATCCATGTGGCAATACTCTGTCAAGAGATCTTTGAGCGTGAATGATAAATTTAGTGAACACTCTAACTGAAAGACATTAGAAATGAGATCCCTAAAAATAACAAGCATGTCACCCCCGCCATGTGACTGAATAGTTCTTTTCTTGGGGTCATATCTGATAGCAAGAGCTTTAATTAGCTCTGCGTTCACAAACACATTGGGCACCACAAGGTTTCCCAAGTTCAACCTCCATGGATTGCAGACTAGTTGGAACCTAAATTTTTTTCTGTAATGGAACATGAAGAGGTCGTACCCTCATTGCGGTGTCCAAATATCCCCTAATCACTTATGTTTGTCCCATAATTGATCCATGGAAGGATTCATTTGAGCACTCCTCTTGGGTCTTGGCCCCGACCCAGGACATTGATCTATCAGGTCTTCATTTAGGAGTCTCTTAGGCTTTTCAATTTTTTGTTTTTTAGCTTTAGGTTTGTCTGTACTCTCTTCCATTATTTAAATCTTAAGTTGTTGAGTAAAATAGCTTCTCAGCTGGGTCTGAAATTGAAGCACTTACATGAGTCTCGTCGAGTCGCCTCCACAGTCCACCGGTATTTTCTGCATCAAAACTCCAAGTTTTTGCCTTTCTACTTCTGCCCTAAGTGAAATCTTCCAGGATTTTGTAACAACTATGCGATCAACTTGTCATATAATTCACTTCAATTCTAGTTCATAAATGCACCACAGCATGATGCCATGGGATGCCACATCAGTCTTCAACCGATAGCCACCCTCTCCACCGATGGACACCTATCCTTCATTCTATCAGTGGGACGCCAGATAATGTTTCCCCGATGCACCATAGTTCCCTCGATATACTTTATGCATTCGATAATTCATGCCCATGGCCATGGGCCATGGTTATAATTCATGGTTACTTTTGTTGACAACTTGACTCTATCGGTATATCAAGCGAGCACCTTAGGAGTCAGCACGATAGAGTATTGTTACACCGATACTAGGTTGTGAGCTATTTTTATCGAGCCATCGGCAGGATTGTGATGGGGTTCCGCTGATGAAGCATTGTTAGGCCGATGGTATTGAATTTTGTTAGGAATGGGGGAAGGACTACGTCACTACAGAATTTCAAATTTTGTTTAATTACACTAAAAGCGTTATACAATGAAAGCAACAAAGGAATATTCATAAAATTTTTGAAGCTTCATTGAAAATGACAAGCAAGTGGAAGTATGTGCTGCTTAAAAATAACAAGCACATAAAATGTTTTTTTTTTTTCTATTTTTTGAATTTTTTTAAATTAAAAGCTTCCCAATAAATAGTTGTTAATTTAAATACTTTTGGATTAAATTACAAACTAAGATATGTATGCTTAAATAGTTTTTTATATATATTATTAATTAATATATATATAAATAGTAGAAATAGCTTTTTATATATATTATTATTTTTTCATATATTTTATTAATTAATATTATAATAAACAATGTTAAGTATTGATAAATTTCAGCATTCTTTATATATATTATTAATTAATATATGTATACTAGTATTTATGGATGCAATGTGAATGTAGGCTACAATATGGATCTTGTCACACAAATTTCTACAATTTGCATTGTTCATAAAATCAAAGTGTGGTATATTTTTGTGATTATTGATAAAATAAGATAATTCATGCCCATGCTCATAAATTATAATTCATGGTTACTTTTGTTGACAACTTGACTCTATCGGTATATAGGGAGAGCACCTTAGGATTCAACCCGATAGAGTATTGTTACACTGATACTAGGTTGTGAGCTATTTTTATCGGGCCATCGATGAGATTGTGATGGGGGTTCTGCCGATGAAGCATTGTTAGGCCGATGCCCAATGGTATTGAATCTTATATAATTTATAAAATATCATCAACTACGTTACTATAGTTTGACTTTGGCATATGTATTATGATTCATGAAGTGCAATATAATATAAAATATCATGGAGACTTGGACTGCAATATAAAATAAAATATTATGAACTTGAAGTGCAATGATACACAACTTATTTGAATACAATATAGAAAATCATCAACTATAGTTTGGAATATGATTCAAGCTGACATGCAGTGCTTGAGTGCAATATAAAATAAGATATCATGAAGTGAAATGATTCACAATTTCAATGTTCATTGAATACAATATAAAATATCATCAGACATCAACTACAGTTTGGACTTTCGAACAATGGAAACTGATTCATGAAGTGCAAAAAAAATACCTAAAACCTGCTACGTATCTCCCATTTCCCAAATGGAGTCAGGGTCCTCAAACTGATCCTCATCTTCAGATAAAGTAAAACAGTCATCTTGATTTTGATACTGCTCTGCAGTTTCTTCGGCCTGTGTCTCAAATTCAACATTCATTGTTTGATTTGTGTCAATTTCAATATCATTGTCATTTGTCCCAGGCCCAGTCCCACTGCCACTACCACCAGTACCGGCGGCTGTTGGAATTGGAGAGCTTGTGTTGCACAACCTGGTCCCTCTTCTTTCACATGTGGACCTCTAGATTGCGAGTGCCCTTTCAAAAGGAATTTTTTTGACATTATACGCAATTCCTTTCATCCTCAAGCAATTTTCCAAATTCTTGTCTAGTTTGTTTCTTAACTTTGATTTCAAAAACCCCAATGTATTGAAAACTCTCTCATCCTCCACCGACCCCAATATCATTGTTTGACATAAATCAGCAAGTTTGAAATATTTTGACATCGAACCACACAATATTTCACTCTGACCTAAGCTTGTCCAAACCTTTTTTATTGATCCCGGTTCAAAGGCCTTCTCCTTGCCCATGGATTTATACTGCTCCCTCATAGCTGTTGCAAAAATCCGAGATTGCTTTCTAAGCTTATTTTCATCTAAAATTCCTTTTATTATTTGTTCATTGTATGTTGCCTTTTCTGAAAACTGTTCGTTCAAGATTTTTACTTGATCATGAAAATATTTTGGGCTATCTCGGTTTACCCAAAATTGAGGATACACAATACCCATGGCTTCAAGTATTTCATGTCGAGGGAATCTTTCATGAATCTCTGAGGAAAGAGATTTTGCAATTTCCTTCAAATTATCACTAACATATTTAACAATGTCGTTAAAATCTTCCTCGTTAACAGGTACTTCTTTTCTAGAGCCCTTGCCAGTGCCTATCTTACAATGGTACATTGGTATCTCATGTCCATGTACACAAATACATAGGTGCCCACTTGCATTAAACTATAAATAATTATTAGGATTATTCAAATCAGTAATTTTCTGCCGCATCAAATAATTTGTGCCTTCTTGTGTTAGATCTAGATATAGATGATCGAGGGCCAAGCATGTAAGTTTACGTAGATTGGCATATTCATAAATATACATAGTTCTGTTTTGGGATTTCTTCACAAGATTTTTTATCTCATTCAGCATGGGGAGAAGACTAGCTAAAGTCAAGAGTGTCTCTATATCGCTTAACCTATGTAAGAGGTCAAGAGCTTTGTCTATTGTGTTGCGATGCTCGTACATCACTCCAATCAAGGATTGATATTCTAAAAGAAATCGTTGCGCTGGTCCATGTAGGGAGATCCATCTAGTATCGACATCCTTGAGAAGCTTGTTTCCAAGTGTTATTCCCTCAGCAAAATGTTGAAATTCAAGGAAACGTTTGGGACTTCGATAAAAGTATGCGTAGATCTCATGAACTAGATTTTCAACTTTTGATACTGTAGGAAACTTGCTTACAATTTTGAATGCTAAATTCATTATGTGGGCCATCCAGTGAATTCCAAGCATGTATGGTGCACAAGCAGTTTTTAACTTTGTGCAAAGACCACTCCTTTGACCTTGCATCATTGTAGCTCCATCAGCTCCTACACACACCAACTTTTTGGTAATTGTCAACTCATCCATACCTGCAAATTCATTCAAAGATTTCTTGACTAGTTCAAATAGATTTTGCGATGTTGAATTGTCCTTCATTTTACGAACACAAAGAAGATGAGCTTGGAAAACATGTTGTTCTACAGTATACGAATGCATACAAACCCAAGCAGTATTGTCTACCGCAGTAACTTCATCTAAAGATAATGCAATGAAATTTGACTCTTTTAATTTCTCCTTTAAATCTTGCTTTTCCACTGCAGCAAGACAGTTCGCCCATTCCCATCCAGCGTTTACTGACCAATGTGAGAAGGGAAAGTGGGGAACACTGAAATAAGATAATAAATCAAAATACTTTGGGTAGTCTATCATAGGATGCCCCCTAGACAAAATATGAAAAACAACAATCATCTAAACAGTTTTTGACAGATTTGCTACTTCCATGGCTTTTCCAAAATGAGCCTCAAGTGTACCTTCACATTTTTTAATCTTTGACATTCTATGGTTATGCTCTCCATAATCTGTGGCATACTTAACATGAAAACATTCTTCCTTTGATTTCCATTGTGCGACTGATTGTTCCTTTCTGTCTATGATTTGTTTTTCATAAACTTTGCCGATATGATTTTCTATAGTGTCAAGCTTTAGCTGCATCATCTTGTCTCTTCCACATTTCCAACTACAAATCTTACATCTGACCTTTGTTTCCCTTTCAATATCATTTTCGTTTGATACCCCCACTGGTTCAAGGAATGGGTACTTTGACAACCAACCAATTTGAAAATTCCTTGTCATTTCCCACTCACGACCCAATTTTGCTTTGCCTTTTCTTTTCTTGCTACCAAAATGATCCTCATCCAATTCGATTATCTCATTCTGGCTATCTAGGGTATCCCTTGGAACATCTTCTGTGGTATTTCCATCCTCATTTGATACATTTTGATTTAACACAATGACAATCTCACTTTGACCTTCCTGTAGCGGAAGAGTTGATGATGTATCTCCATCTTCAATAATATTTGGTGGAAGAGTTGATTGTGTAGCTCCACCTTGATCTGATGGATTAGAAGCTTTGCCAATTCCAAAGTAAGACTGTATGGTACCTCCCCATTTTGGGCATTTTGATGGCCTCCTAGTCTCTTCATTACCCGCCTGCTCAGGAGTCTTACCCTTGTTGCTCGACATATTGATCTCACTTCGAATAAAAGCTGGAAAAAAATGTCTTATTGTTTAAGAAGGACAGACAAACAGAGAATATAGATCCCATTCCCTACTTAAAAATATGTTTTAAGACTGAAGCAAGAATGGAAAACAGATAAATAAATCTTATTATTATAGCTAATAGTCTAATAACTAATAACAGTATGAAGAAATGATCACTCACCTTTGAGTCTACGTTTTCGGCTTTCGCTAACTTCTGAATTGAGAAGTAGAACCTCAGAACCGAACAAAATGTGTAAAACCGAACAAAATGTGTAAGAACAAATAGTAGTTTCGATTGTATTTATATCAATTCATATTTGGCGAATTCTGCGAGATTTTGAAATGGTATGTTAAAAATTTGGCAAATCCCGCGTGCTTATACAATGATACCTTAAAATTTTCAAGGTGAAATAGGTCCTCATAAGCAACTATTTATAAATTTTAATTGGTGAAATGGGTCTTCACAAGCAACTATTTGTAAATTTTAATTGGCGAAATGGGTCTTCATATAATGTTGTTTTAATAGTATTGGCGAATATGTAGGTGACTTTGACATGCTCCCCGAGATTCCAAGAAAAAATATTGATCGGTGCATTGGAAACACGTAGTCTGTTATGGAAAATTTATTGCCTAAACATGCCTCGTAAAAATAAACCGTTGGCGAATGGACATGCATTGGACCGATAGTCCATGAATTCCTGGCGATTTGAACACCCTGCAGATATGGTAGATTCACCAAATTCGAATTGCCAGATTCCTAGAATTCACCAATTGGAAAAGATTCGCCACTAAAGTTATCCCTAATTCCCTATCATTGAGCTAGGTCTATAACCTTTTCTACAAACTCTTTCTGAAGCCTCTCCAAATCATTTTGATCTCTTGATGTAGGAGTATCCAAGGTGAAATGAAAATCAAGTATCACCAAAAAAAATAAAATATTATTTTGTTCATTTTTAATAAGCACTTAAAGGTTAGAAGAATAAATAGTTTGATGGGAAACTTTGTATTTTCCTTATGGTGAAATCATAATTGTAATTTTTCTGGGAATTATGCATTTATGAATATTTTCTAAGGAAAATTTGGGAAAATACCCCTCTTTGGCATCCCATTATTCATGGGGACCACTGGGGGTACATGTTCTTGCATGTTCAATTGAATGTTATGCATGAATTTACATGTTTAAGCCACAAGCTTTGCATGTTGTTGCATGTATGTATTTGTAGCCATTGGGGCCACCGAGAGTCAAAGAAGGTGTCATAATTGAGCAAGGTGATTGGCTAGAAGTCAGGAACGCATGTGAAGGTTATGAATGTAAGGAATTATTATGTTGTATATTTTTTTATGTGTGAATCCCATGTTGTAAGGGAGCATGTTAAATCCATGTTTATATAATTTATTTTCAAATTTTGAACTTAATACATATTGCTGATTTCTCTTTCTTATTATGTGTTTCATGATAATTTTCTACCTTATTGCATAGTGTCTTATGTGTGTTTATGATCATATTTGAAAGCAAGAGTCTCTTACTTCATTAGTGGTATTAGAGTCGGTTATTCTGAGTTTAAAAATAAAGCACAAAAGAGAGGCAGTTTGCAGTAGGACCTATGATTTTTAGGTGAAGATTACAGTGCCTCCAAGAGTTTCTCAACATGGTAGAGGTAGAAGTAGAGGAGGAGGAAGATATTCACCAACAGATGAATTTAGAGCTCTTAGAAGTCAAGTTGAGGTTTTGTAGGAAGAGAATTGTAGAAGAGATGTGCATAGATAGGGATAAGATAGTGAAGAGGAATTTGAAGAGGAAGAATAGGATCAAATGGATCCTAGAGAAATCATATTGTTGAGATCCATTACTCAAATTGGAAAGAAACTAAGGATGGAGGTTTCAAACTTTGGTGGAAGCTTGAATCCTGAAGAGTTGATAGATTGGATTAATGACACGGAGGAGTTTTTTGAGTTTGAAGAGATTGAAAACCCTCACAGGGTGGGGTTTGTTAAAACATAACTAAAAGGACATGTTAGCATTTTTTGGAAGAAAATGAAGCTTGAAATAGGAAGAAGAGTAAAGGAAAATATATCCAAATGGGATAGAATGATGGAGAAGATAAGAATACAATTTAGTTTAATAGATTATGAGTTGGAGCTACTAAAAAAGATGAAAAGTTTGAGACAAGGAATAAGATCTGTGAAGAGGTACATAAAATAATTCCATAATATTATGATTAGAACAAGAAATTTTGAAGAAAACAAGTAAAAGGTATTCCATTACATTAATGGTTTAAATCCAAGCATACAAGAGGAGTTGGAATTAGTGAGAATATATAGTATTGAGGATGCATATTAGATTGCATTGAAGGTAGAAGACAAATTGAACAAGAAATTTGAGAATAATAAAAAAAGGAAGGGTGGAGCTTATGTGCAGCAAAAAGAGGATGAAGAGTAGATTGGAGACATTAAGAATAACAAGAATGAAAGAGGTGAAATCTTAAACAAGTTTCGTGAGAAGAATTTTAGAGGAAGAGGAAGATCGAGTAGAGGATTTAGAAGAGGAGGCTTCCATGGAACCTATTACGAATATGGTGAAGTGTGAAATAGAACATATGACTACCCTCACAATCAAGAAAAGACAAATAGGATACCTGAAAACCATTCTAGATCAAAAAATGTGAATGAAGAAGATGCACTGTCAACACACTCCGAAGAAGCTGAAAGAGGAGAAGCTTTAATGACTAGGCGATCCCTATTGAATGAAGACAATGAACCAATGCAAAGGAATATTTTTTTAGAAAAATATGAAAATGTGAAGGTAAAGTATGTTTTGAATAAACAAGACAATTAAGAGGTGGGTTAATTAGTTTTAGAAAATTAAGCCTTCAAAACCATCAATAATAATCAGATCTAGATGCATTCACTAAACCCTTATTATGTTAGTATGATTAAACATGAAATTCAGATAATAGAAACTAAAATCACCTCACCATATACAAGTGAATACCAAATTCACTTGGAAAAACTAATAAGGGAAAACCCACACTGAGGATTAGCTCACAATATAAGTAATAACAAAACCAGTGCAAAAGGATCACTACCAAAATAGGAAACACTATCCAAAAAGGCTCATAGCTAGGGCTCACTTCCACACAAGGAATACAAGAAGATAAAATAAGAATGTTACACAAGGAACACTTCTCAATGCAACAAGGAATCCACCACAATTTCTCACACACTTTCATAATCTTGCATGAATGATTTTGGATGCCTTAAACTCATTGCCTTCATGAACCCTAAGATTGAAATTCACACTGCTCTACTTAAATTCACATCACACACATCACTCATTTCAATCTTGAATCTATCTTGTTTCTTCCTTTCTTTCATATCTCAACTCACAACAACAAAATAAATATTTATATCAATCTCAACCTCAAAAACCTTCTCCAATGTCAACAACTAGCCATTATACATACAAATTCAAAATAGATCAGCACCTAAACATCCCCATGGTGGATAGGAAACAAGTAAACCTACAAAAATCCTTAATTATGACCCAAATAGATCCCTAAAAAAATCAGCATGCTTCTAAAAGCCTTGCATGTAGTGTTAAACACATGGTCAGCCTATATCCATGCAAAACACCATAATTATTAAGTACAACTTCCACAAGTCAATATAAAACATCTAAACAACATAATTCACTTGAACACAATGTAGAATAATCCACGAAATACTTAAGATTCATCAAACACTTCATCCAATCTTGCATCATACAAAAACTTCAACTTAGATCAATTGGTAACCCTTATTTGCATACTGATAAATGAAACCCACTTTGTACATAACCAAATCAAGTAAAAACTTAAATATAGAAAGATACAAGCATTATAAAACCTTCCTAAACCTGCACAACCTAAATCCAAACATCGGAGAAACATAGGGAAAATATATTTCTCCCAAACCAGAGAAAAAATCACTAAACAACTAGTTCACACACTAATGAAAATATCTCGCAATGTACAATGATCCAAAAAACCAAATTTTGGATATAGAAACCTTTAACAACCTTGAATAACTTGTAATATCCATAGAAGAATAACATCAAAATAGAAGACACACATAACACAATTCCAGAGCACACTATGAACACTTGCACAACACAGTTTATTCTATTTTTCAAATTTTCTCAAAAGAACTTGGAAACCATGTACTAGAGACAACATCTTAGCTCATTACCTCATTGCAACTGATCTTTAGAATCTACAATAGAAATATAGCTCCATGTACTCACAAAAATTCCTCAAGGTCTCAACTACACATCCACATCATTTTTCCTCTTTTTCACAATTTTCTTAATATCATTGACATCTCCATCACATAGTTGACATCAATGATAACACCAATCAGTAGACTTCCTATTGAAATTAATTACAACAGCTTTATACTTGCAAAAATATCCCGATTTTTCATTGATCGAAACACAAGATGTGAAAAGCCACCAAAGACAACACAACAACTCTGAACACACTTTCTTTTCTCCTCTTGAATGATTTGACAATATACAAAAAAAAATCTTTGATACCTTGCACTTTTTCACATGATATTTTCTCCCCCTTTGACACAAATAGAAAAGGATAAAAAAAATTGCATTGTTCTCACCCTTTGATACTGAACCAAAATACCTACTTTCAATACTCTAAATAAATCAACAACTCAACAAAAATGAGAACACATGACACTGCCTACTCCCCCTGAGAGGTAGCCACCAACATCAATCTAATTTAGAGATAGATCCATAGATCCACTAGACTGATGTAATTCCATATGCATATAGTTCAAGAAAGGAGGGGAAATAACCCACAACTTCTCTCGGAGATACTCAAAACTATCCTTAGGAAGAGCCTTAGTAAATATATCATCAATTTGATCCTTTGTAGGTACATACTCAATCTTCACTTCAATATCCATAACCTTCTCTCTCAAAAAGTGATACCTAATAGATATATGTTTTGTCCTTGAATGCATCGCTAGATTCTTTGAAATGTTATTTGCACTTGTATTATCACAAAAGAAAGATACAGGCTCGTCATATACAACTCTGATATCCTTCAATGTCTCTCATCAACAAGCTTGTGTACAACATGATTTTGTTGTAATATATTTAGCCTCTAAAATAGACAAAGAAACTAAATCATATTTCTTACTCAACCATGACACCAATCTATATCCAAGAAAGAATGCACCACCACTTGTATTTTCCTTTCATCAACACAACCAACCCAATCTGCATCTATATAAGCACTTAATGTGAGACCAGTAGCCTTAGGATACCACAAGCCAAAATCTAGAGTGCCTCTTAAGTATCGGAATATCCTCTTCACTGATGCAACATGTGTTTCTTTAGGATCTTCTTGAAATCTAGCTAGAAGAAAAATTGCATGCATGATATCTGGTCTAGTAGTAGTTAAATATAGCAATTTACCAATCATGGATCTATATTTTCTCTAATCCTCCTTAGGTGAGTCATCATCTTTTCTTAGTTTACAACCAGTCACTATAGGAGTGCATATCGGTTTGGAGTCATCCATTCCAAACTTCTTTAACATCTCTTTGACATACATAGACTATGAAATGAGTATCCCTTTATCTATTTGATTGATTTGTATCCCAAGAAAGAAATTCATCTCCACAAACATTGACATTTCAAAATATTTGTATTTCCTCTACAAACTTCTTAAACAACCTCATTTCCACCAAAGATAATATCATCCACATATACTACTACTATCAATATTTTTTCTTCCTCAATTTTAAAGTAAAGATTAATATTTGTGATGCCTTTACTAAATCCTTGTTGTATCAAATACCTATCCAACCTTGCATACCAAGATCTAGGACTTTAATTCAATCCATATAGTGCCTTCTTCAACTTACATACCATATCTAGTTGATCTGACAATTGAAATCCTTCCAATTGTTCCATGTAAACCTCTTCTTCCAATTCACCATTCAGAAAAGAATAGTTCACATCCATCTGATAAACCTTAAATTATTTATATGCTACAAATACCAAAAAAAATTTGATACCTTCCATCCTAGCCACAAGAGAAAAATTATCCTCAAAGTCTATAACTTCTACTTGTGAGTAACCCTTACACACAAGTCTTGCCTTATTTCTTACTACTTCTCCATTACCATTCAACTTATTCCTGAATACCCATTTAGTTCCAATTAGGTTTTTGTTTTCTAGTATAGGAAACAATTCCCAAGTCTGATTCTTGTCTATCTTCATAATTTATTCTTCTATTTCCTTCATCCAATTTTCATCTTTACATGCTTCATTCATTGTTTTAGGTTTTGTTGGTTTGTTTTTTTACTGAAACTAGGTTGATCTTCTAATCTACTTATGGAATTTCCAATTCCAATCAAGGACAGCTCGAAGGACCTGGACCAATTGACGAGGATTTTAAGGACCTCCTACACTTTGGGCTCTATAAGACTCGGGAGGGTGATCCCTTAATGTGTTTATAACCTCTGGACGATAATCATAAACAACATTAACCATAATAAATAATCTCACTCAATAGCTCAATAGAATGGGATAATACTGAATAAAATTGGTTGTTCATCAATAATTATCAACCATTTGGATCGTGAGATAATTATAACAACACTTCAAAGTAAAAAATATTCATTAATTTTAATTTGTAGCAAGCTCCGGGTGAACACAAACAAATACTGAATCACAAAAAATAGATGCAACTTAGATTAGTGCCTTATTTCCATTGGAGGAGTCAAATTCATAAATACCTAAGGGTTTATAATAGATTCAAATTGTAGCATATAATATATTTGATAATATTTCCTTACAATATCACCAATATGTAACCCTTACTCAATACTACTTATCAGATCCTTGTACAAAACATATCAACCTACAATCTCATTTAAGAAATTTAGTTAAGTCCTTGAATCAAAGCTAAAATAAGAATTTCACACACCACAATAGTGAGATGAAAAAAATAACCCTTGATCACTTTATTCAAAATTTTAAATATGCTTGTACACAAGAGAGACATGAGCTTGAATTTGTTAAAGTAAAGGTTTTAACTTAATTATGTTGATTAAGTTACCTTTATTCCCTTCTTAAGATTTCACTTTAGTTTGCATAAAGTGATATTTAATAATTATATTAGTTATTAAATGTTTTCCTTTTAGGGCTTCTATTAGGGTTTTTCCTATTAGGGTTTCTTTAGGGTTTCTCAATCTCCTTTTATAAGGATTGATTTCATTGTATTAACACATCAATTCATTCTCTCATTCTCTCTGATATATACATTTTTAGTTTTCAGAGAACCCTTGCTTGTTTGTCTCCATCTCGTCTTTTGTGACAGGTTATTTGCATGCAGGTGATATTCGGGGTTTGTGGAGTTGTATTTTCTCAACTTCTACATGGTATCAGAGCTCCAGACCTGCTACTTCCTGTTCTTGTTTTGAAGATTTTTGGAGCTTCAAGGGTTTGGGGTTTGATTTTTTTATCCAAGGCATACTTGCAATTTTGAAGCATTTTCAGCTCAAACAGACCTTGCCATTGTGTCTACAGCGGTTCAAAACCCTTAAATCGACTGTTCATTCGTCCATTTTGGACAAAGTCGAAATTTGAGGCAAAATTTTTTTGCAATACGACTGTACGTCCGTCCCCCTGCTTGGTAAGAGAAAATTTCGGAATTTATTTTTTCCGCCTTTTTTTTCGTCAAAAAAAAAAAAAAAATTCTGCTAGAAAAAAGATTTGCAGTTTTTTTATTGTAAAAATTATGGTTTTTTTTTATTAAAAAAATCATTAAAAAAAAATCCTTTTAAAGGCATGCTTAGGCCTGCCGCCCCTGCGCAGGTGGGTACTCTCCCTGCGTAGGCTCTATGCAGGTTTGTACCTGCACAGGGTACTACACAAGTCTGTATCTGTGCAGGCCTGTACAAGTAGCCCGTGCCCATATAGGGTGCGGTTGGGGTGGACCCACATGCCTCCCCCACCACTCATTTTTTTTTTTATTTTAAAAAAATAAAAAATTATGTAATTTTTTTATTTGTTTTTTAAAAAAAAATTTCAAAATAAGTCAAATTGTGCATTTGCGGTGACAGCCATTTGGCCGTCAAATTTAAGCTCATATTTTGCTACGACGACCGTATGACCCTCAAATTTAACCCAGCGTTGGTTTTTTTGCCCTTTGGAGCTATTTTTTTTCCCGAGATCATAACTTGGGCATACGATATCGTTTTTTGGCAAACGATATATCATCAGAAAGTTGGTTCTGTCAACTTTCTAGTGGTGTGAATTTCATCACTTCATTCCTCTATTGGTGCATTCTACAACCAGTTTTGTGGCTATTCTTCATGTATTTCCAGCTTTTGTCCTTTTTGGACATTTTGAGTATCATTTGTAATCAATATTTTTTATGTAAAAGCACTAAGATAAAGTGCCACACTATTGTACCTGCATTTTTTGGAGATTTTGCACATAAGGTTGTGTCATATTTTGTACTTGCACTGTTATTATGAAGTGCCATGAGGGGTTGTGTAGTTTGCCTTTGTTTTTCCATCACACCTTTGTCCGGTGAGTGTCACTCCACAACGACAGTGGATCCATATGATTCCAGCTTCATGCATGTGTGCTTTCTTGTGCACTTTCAGATGTTGTTTCTTCTTCCTCATACACTACAAGGTGTTTCACATCATTTCAGTGGATCTGTCAGGCTCTCCCAGTTCAGCATTATGGGGGGGTTATTATATTGTCTATGCTTATGCTTCCTTGGTTTTTCTTTGGAAGGAATCTTCCATTCTCAGTTGATTAGTGTTTCAGACTATTGGTTCTTGTGCCATCTGTATCTTCGTTCCACATGTTTTCCTTTGTTTTCCATCTGATTCGAGTAGTGTCATATGGGCACTTATGCAGATTGTTGTTTTCTTGTTCCTGATCATCTTATCTTCAGCAGAGGTTCTTCAGCACCATAGCAGTCATCTTTCGACAGTTGTTTGCAGCTTCTTCTGCTTTAGTGATGTTCTTTTTTGGCCTTCTGCATTTTTTTTTGGAGTAGAGCTTTTTCCCATGAGATTTTCCCTATTTCTCCTCTTTACAGATATTTGGTTGTATTTGGGTTCCTGATCTGGCCTAGTTGTTAGGACCCATGTTTGTCTTCTTGCATTGTAGTTACCTTTGCTTTCTTGCATTTGTTTGTAGCTACATTGTTGGTCATCTTAAGGCGGGGTGTTAAAGTAAAGGTTTTAACTTAATTATGTTGATTAAGTTACCTTTATTCCCTTCTTAAGATTTCACTTTAGTTTGCATAAAGTGACATTTAATAATTATATTAATTATTAAATGTTTTCTTTTTAGGGTTTCTATTAGGGTTTTTCCTATTAGGGTTTCTTTAGGGTTTGTCGATCTCCTTTTATAAGGATTGATCTCATTGTATTAACACATCAATTCATTCTCTCATTCTCTCCGATATATACATTTTTAGTTTTCAGAGAACCCTTGCTTGTTTGTCTCCATATCTTCTTTTGTGACAGGTTATTTGCATGCAGGTGATATTCAAGGTTTGTGGAGTTGTATTTTCTCAACTTCTTCAAAATTTATCAATCTGATTCAAATGCTACTATTGTTATAGAACATTATATCTCCATGAATTCAAAACCTATAATAGAATGACTCAAAACCTAATTTGCATTTCCTCTATAACTATCAGACTTTACAATTGCTCTGCAACTTCACCGAGACTCGACCAAAGATTTATAACTTGCTAACTCGTACTTCTTGCCTTGAAATCCTTCCTATAGAAAATGAAGGAGCAAACAAGCATCAGGCCAGAAAGTACACATGTCACCAACCAATTGGACTACTTTGTGACATCTCAAAAATCAGTTACAACAGATATTTCCCCTTGGAGAATCTACATTTTATTTTCCATTTTTCCCATTGAGGATGATTTGATATAGCAGTAAATCTTCAAGAGCACGCGCACTTAAACTACCACCAGAAAACAAAGCTTGAAAATGGCATGACCGAAATAGTTAATTAATTAACTGTTAGCAGTTTTCTCTTGCTTTTACTCTTCCTCAGTTAAATATGTATTGACCCATCACTTGTATACCTCATCACTTGGCCAATTAAAGTTGATTACCTCATCTACCTTGGCTTTGTAAGTTGTATATTTAACTGCTACCTAGTTTGCCTCATTTTCAAAAGACTCAATAAATGAACTGGTGTTGATGATTTTGTCGATGCAACTCTCTAGCAGATCTGAATCCAAGTCATCACAAATTAAAACAATCTAGGCATCAATGACCCTATTGGCCCGATCCTTCCATTGTTGAAGAGACCTAATATTACCTTGCTCATCAATTATATCAGGCAACAATGTATCACTCCAATCATCAAAAATCTTCACCAATTCCCCTATCTTCCTACTCAAGTCATCTAGTAAGGCTTGAAAACCTTGTAGTGATTTAACCAATACTTGAGTAGGTCTTAATGAATATGTCCTATTATTAACATCATATCCAAGTCATTGGCCCCAGGGATCCATCTCTCAATCAATGGTATTGCTACTTGTTGATCCCTATCAAAATTCTTTATTGTACCCACCAATAATGAATAAGAGGAATGTATACTTGGAAATCTATTATCAACTTTTGCATTTAAATGCTGCAAAAGTGTGGTGACAATTTCCCTTTGCCTTAGAGCTGCCCTCTCCTCATTGTTCTTCAAAGAATCTTTTAGCTCTGTGCTTTTTTGCATTAATTGTTTCTTTATTGGATCAATAGAGTATGCTAGCTCCTCCTCAGTTGGTTCTAATGTGGGACTAAGGGCAGGAGTCTCAGTGGGAGACTTTGGTGTGGAAACAATGGGGGAAGTAGGAAGTGATGACCCTGATGTACATGGTAATGATTTAATCACATAAGCAGTTGATTCTACCCCTATATGCTTGCACCTCAGCCTTTTCACCTCTATTTGAAGCTCAATATTCCTTTGTTGCACCTTATTATATTCTCCAATCATAAAATTATACTTTTCCATATAATTCCTTTTTTTAGCTTCCTCTCTTTCTACAACTTTTTGTGCCAATTTGGCCACATTCATAGTTAAACTTGTAGCCTCCATTGTTGAAGTTTCTGAAGCTCTTTTTGTTATTAACTCTCCCTTCAAATTAGGGTTAATATCGGTTATGCTTGGATTTCTTCCTTCCAGGGCCAAAGCCCATATTGCCAAGGTCTCATATTCATCATTGAAGGCAGAATCCTGCAGTGCTAACCTGACTTCTTCTTCTGAATTCTGGAGGGGATGCTTGGATTTCAAAATTGAAGGGAAAAGAATGTGGATCTACTGACCCAACAGTGTGGAATACATTCCCTTAACACCTTTACTATAGGGGAGAGAAGCAAAAACAAAAAACTAATAGTTTCAAAAACTTATAGAGATGCATACAACCATGGCAATAAGAAACCAGAAAGATAAGCAAATAAAGATGACAGTATTTATGTGGGAAAACTCTTTCAGGTAAAAAACCCACCACACAAAGTCAAATCTATGGTATTACAGTAATGAATCGATTACATACAATAACCAGACTTCTTAGTTCAGCTCACAATCACCTAGAGAGTTTCAGATTCACTATTAAAATGTTATTACAACATACAGTTCAAAACCCCCCTTAAGAACTCACGTATTTCTGTTCTTCAGCCCGCAACTTCAAACTTGCTCTGCAACTTACGACTCAACTCTTGACTTGTCTAACTTCTGAGAAATAATACATCTCTCATCCATATGTAACTGACTTAGAAGAGCAATGAAATCCATCCTCAAATCACGTAACTGGTCGGATCTGACAGATTTCCTGCAACGAGCTGACTTTGCATTCAAAGCCATTACTCAAAACGGTTGAGCTCGCCACCCTTCGTTGACAAATGTAACTACCACAATAACTATCTTGGTATATGTCCAATCACTATTCAACCATGTGCCACGTGTCCAAGACCCATCAGCAATCGCAGCTGACAAAGCAACCAAAATGGTCAAACAGACATCGGGCACGACCAAGACTTCAAGTCATTTCTAACACTGTCGAAGCCAGAGTCGAAACAGGAGTAGAAACAGGACTCCACCAAAAATAGACACTACTGGAGTCAGAGTTGGAGACGGAACTAGAGTCGAAATATGACCCTATCGAAATTTCAGGTTTAGGAACCATTTCAGTTCCACGTTCGCCCATGGCAAAGGGGAACTCATCGGAAACAATTATGACTAGGTAAAGTCAACCCAAGGTCAAACCAAGATGTGAACACAAAAGACCGGAGTCAGAGTCAGACCCGGGGATGGAACAAGAATAGAAACATGACTTTACCAAAAGTCCAAAATCAGGAACCAATTTGGTTCTGGTTCTGCCTCCGCCAACTGCAAGAAACAACAATCCTGAACTAGGACAAGGAGAAGGAAAACACCTTGAGGAGAATCCAAACATCCAAAAGAACCAGATCACAAAAGCAGGAGTCGGACCTGGAGTCGAAACAAAAACTGAAACAGGAACATGGCAAACGGACATTGCCAAATTCCAAAACTGGTTCTGTCTCTGCCATACCTGCAAAGCGAGAATCAACAGATGGTAGGGAGCGGAGTCAAAGCAGGAACAAGAACCGAAACCCGAACTTTAAGCAAACAGAACAATGTCAAGTTCCATCTCGGTTCCGCCTCCGCCAGAACTTTGAGAACAACACAGAATCACCAAGGCATGAAAATGAAGACTTCAAGCTGAAAGTTGAGACATAATTTCTCAACAATCTCCAACTTGGTGAACACTTCCAGCTTCCTCAAAACATCAAACCTTACTGTCTATCATAGGCCCCAAGGCCCATCGATTATGTGCACCATCTAAACTTGTCTGTGCTAACCGACTTTGTCAAGGCATCTGCAACATTCTTCAAGGTGTCAACCTTATCCATACTGACCTTGCCATCTTCAACCATATCCCTCACGAAGTGATATTGCATATCTATGTGCTTGGTCCTAGCATGGAAGGTCAGATTCTTTGCCAAACAAATGGCACTTTGACTGTCACAGCAGATTGAAATCTGCTCAGCATTAAATCCAATGTCTGAACATAAACGTCTTAGCCACACTACCTCCTTGCAAGCATGAGTTGATGCCATGTACTCTACCTCTGTCATGGATAAAGCAACTAAATCTTGTCACTTGCTCATCCAACTGATTGCTCCACCATTAAGCATGAAAGTGTATCCACTGGTGGATCTTCTGCTGTCAATGTCCCCTTCCCAATCATAGTCAACATATCCCTGAATGCAAAGGGTCCTTTGTGATGCAACCATATTGCCATGGTAACACAAAGCATAATCTGAAGTACCCTTCAAATACCTGAACACTCTCTTTATAGCATCCCAATGTGATCTCCCTAGATTTGCCATAAAATGGCTTAGAACAACCACTGCTTGGGTAATGTCTGGTCTTGTGCAAACCATAGCATACATCAAACTGCCTATTGCACTTACATAAGTCACACTGGTCATGTCCTCCATCTCAGTAGTAGACTTTGGAAAGTCTTCAGCAGAGAGTTTCAATCCTTGCATGATTGGAACAACTAGCTGCTTGCAATTAGTCATGCTAAACCTCTCTAGAACAGTTTTCACATACTTACTTTGACTGAGCCAAAGCTTTCTGTTTGTTCTATCCCTGGTTATCTCCATCCCAAGAATGTACCTTGTTGCTCCAAGATCTTTCATTTTGAACTTAGCAGGCAACTGAGTTTTAAGATCAGAAATCATTGCCTTGCTATTACCAATGAATAACATGTCATCCGCATACAGAGTAATAACAAGCACACGATCATTCTCACATTTATAATAAATGAAATGATTAGATTTTGATCTAACAAACTCTATTGACAACACAAATGTGTCAAATTTTTGGTACCACATTCTAGGAGATTGTTTTAGACCATACAGAGATTTATTTAACTTGCAAACCAGATTTTGTTTACCTCTTTCAACAAAATGCTCAGGCTGGGACATGTAGATTTCTTCTTCTAGCTCACCATGGAGAAATTTTGTCTTCACATCCATCTGCTCAATTTCATAGTCATACATAGCTGCCAATGACAACAAAATCTAATGAATGTCAGCTTTGCTATAGGGGAAAAGATCTCTCCATAATCAATTCCCTCAACTTGGGAAAAACCCTTTGCAACCAGTTGTGCCTTATACTTCTCCACACTACCATCAAGACCTGTCTTCCTTTTGAATATCCACTTGCAGCCAACAGGCTTTCGCCCTTTAGGCAATGGTACCAACTTCCAAGTATCATTCTTTTTCAAGGAATCCATCTCCTCATTCATGGCTTCCAGCCAAGACTTTGAATCAGCCATGTTGATTGCTTCTTTCACAGTCCTAGGCTCATCAATGCTGATAATTAAGGCATAAGCACAATTTGAATCTAACATAGAGAAACCATACCTTTCTGGTTTCCTTCTTTCTTGTGTAGATCTCCTTAGAGGCTGAGGTTGTTCTTCATCATCAGAACTTCCAGAGCTGCTTGAGCTCTCCTCAATCTCAGGTAAACCATGCAGCTCTTCCCTTTCTGGAGTTTGGGGAATCTCAACTGCATCCTTCTTCTTGTCACTTTGATTTGTCTCAAGTTGTTGATCACTTACTAGAGGTTTCAGCTCACGAAATATCAAGCTTCTGCTATACAAAACCTTCTCATTAACAGGGTTCCAAAGCTTGTATCCTTTCACACTAGCTCCATAGCCAATGAGAATACATTTCACAACCTTGTTATCCAACTTTGATCTCTTTTCATTTGTACATGAACATATGCCTCACAGCCAAATACCCAAACATGCCTTAATGAGGGTTTCTTACCTTACCATGCTTCCAAAGGTGTCTTATCAACAAGCACTGAACAAGGAGATCTATTTAATCAAATAACATGTTGTAGCAATAGCCTCAGCCCAAAACTTCAGCTCCAGACCAGCACCACTCAGCATACTCCTTTCGTTTTTCATTAGTGTCCTGTTCAACCTTTCAGCAACTCCATTTTTCTATGGAGTGTAGGGGGTTGTCTTATGCCTTTTAATTCTATGATCAGTGCAGTACCTTTCAAAATCTATAGAACAAAACTCACCTCCATTGTCTATCCTTAAACACTTTATTTTCCTTCCAGTCTGATTTTCTACCAAAGATTTGAACTCTTTAAACCGACTGAACACTTCTGATTTACTTTTAAGAAAGGATACAAATGCCCTTCTCAAACAGTCATCAATAAAAGAAACATAATATCTAGACTTTGATAATGAAGGAACATTAACTAGACCAAACACATCAGAATGAACATAATCCAGTATACCAGAAGATTTGTGAGGACTCGAGGAGAAAGAAACATAGTATTGCTTTCCATAGATACAATGTTCACATAAATCGAACTCAAGGTTACAATCATCAAGCCCTTCTACAAGGTTTTTGTTCTTCAAGGTTTTTAAACCTTTCTCACCTATGTGACCAAGTCTATGATGCCATAACATAGTTTTCTCTGCTGGGATTTTTACCTCCAAAGCATTTGCAGATAGTGAAGAGTCTTCATCTTTCTCTATAGGTGCAGAATTACATGACTTTACAGAGGCACTATTATAAAGAACAGGTTGTGCATCTAGCTTGTACAGAGTGCCAGTACGAACACCCTTAGCTAACACCATTGCACCTCTATCCATTTTACATCCCTTACTAGGAAAAGAAACTTCTACACCAGCATCATTTAACTTACTAACATAAAGAAGATTTCGAGCCAAACCTAGGATGTGAAGAACACCACCAATTCCTTTGACTCTCCCATCAGGAAACTGAATTATGACCCTTCCTCTACCAACAATCTCCAGCGTTGAATCACTTGCCAAGTATACCTTTCCACCATCATACTTCTCATACTTTGAGAACCAATCTCTATTAGATGTCATGTGAAAAGAGGCACCTGAATCAACTAACCAAACATCATCTGATGCCTGAGTTGTCAAGGCTGCTGCAATGAAGGCATCTACATCACTTTGAGAAGATTCATTGTCAGAAGCATTCTTCTTCTTCTTCTCCTTGCAGTCCTTCCTGATATGACCCGGTTGCCCACAGTTCTAGCACTTTACCTTGAAATTTTTACTAGAAGACTTTGATCTCCCTTTAGACTTGGATTTTGACTTGTTATCTTTCTTCTTTCCTTTCTCCTTTGTTCTACCTCGAATAGAAAGAGCATCTTTGGCCATCACAGAAGATTTCCTTCGCATCTCTTTAGACAGAAGTGAAGCAACCACATCATCAGTTTTGAAAGCAATGGTTGTGCTTCCAATAGCCATCACAAGATGATCCCAGCTATCAGATAATGAACACAACAGGAGCATGCAATGATCCTCCTCCTCAATCTTTACACCTACAGATGCCAGCTGAGTAACACTCATATTAAACAAGTTCAGATGATCTACAACAGATGCACCTTTTTCCATCTTCAAGGAGTACAACTTCTTTCTCAGGAACAACTTATTTACCAGGGACTTTCCTTGGTAAATATCACCAAGCTTCTTCCATAAAGCAGTTGCAGACATTTCCTCATGAACATTCAGGAGCACAGAATCGGCTAGACTCAGTCTTGTCAATCCTCTTGCTTTTCTATTGGAAAGATCCCAAGCTTCTTGGGTCGTAGTTTGTGGCTTAGTTCCAAACACTGCAATCCAGAGGTCTCTATCCACAAGCAAGTCTTCTATCTTGAGTTTCCATAACTCAAAGTTACTACCATTAAACTTCTCAATATCTATTCTACCAGATGTACTCACCATCTCACAACAGAAACAAGTTTAACAATGCAATTCTCCCACTAAAACAGTATTAGTGCAAAAAACTAATTTTCTCTAACAAGGATAACACGAACTGGCCAAGCTCTGATACCACTATAAAGGGAAAAGAATGTGGATCTACTGACCCAACAGTGCGGAATACATTCTCTTAACACCTTTACTATAGGGGAGAGAAACAAAAATGAAAAACTAACAGTTTCAAAAATTTATAGAGATGCATACAACCATGGAAATGAGAAACCAAAAAGATAAGCAAACAAAGGTGACACAATATTTACGTGGGAAAATCCTTTTAGGTAAAAAACCCACCACACAAAGTCAAATCTATGGTATTACAGTAATGAATCGATTACATACAATAACCAGATTCTTAGTTCATCTCACAATCACCCAGAGAGTTTCAGATTCACTGTTACAATGTTATTACAACATACAGTTCAAAACCCCCCTCAAGAACTCACGTCCTTTTGTTCTTCAGCCTGCAACTTCAAACTTGCTCTGCAACTTACGACTCAACTCTTGACTTGTCTAACTTCTGAGAAATAACACATCTCTCATCCATATGTAACCGACTCAGAAGAGCAATGAAGTCCATCCTCAAATCACACAACTGGTCGGATCTGACAGATTTCCTACAATGAGCCGACTTTGCAATTCAAAGCCATTACTCAAAACGATTGAGATCGCCACCCTTCGTTGACAAATGCAACTGCCACAATAACTATCTTGGTATCCATCCAATCATTATTCAGCCAAATGCCACACATCCAAGACCCATCAACAATCGTAGCTGATAGAGCAACCAAAACGGTCAAACAGACATCGGGCGCGACCAAGACTTCAAATCATTTCTAACACTGCCAGAGCCAGAGTCGGAACAAGAGTTGAAATAGGACTCCACCGAAAATACACACTGCCGGAGTCGGAGATGGAACTGGAGTCGAAATATGACCCTACCAAAATTTCAGGTTTAGGAACCATTTTGGTTCCACGTCCGCCCATGGCAAAGGGGAACTCATTGAAGATAGTTTTGACCAAGTAAAGTCAACCCGGGGTCAAACCAAGATGAGAACCCCAAAGACCAGAGTTGGAATCGGACCTGGGGACAGAACAGGAACAGAAACAGGACTTTACCAAAAGTCCAAGATCAGGAACCAATCCAGTTCCGGTTCCACCTCTACCAACTGCAAGAAACAACAATCCAGAACCAGGACAAGGCAAAGGAAAACACCTCGAGGAGAATCCAAACATCCAAAAGAACCAGATCACAAAAGCAAGAGTCGGACCCAAAGTCAAAACAGAAACTGAAATAGGAACATGGCAAGCAGACATTGCCAAATTCTAAAATTGGTTCCGCCTTTGCCAGATCTACGAAGCGAGAATCAACAGACGGTAGCAAGTGGAATCAGAGCAGGAATGAGAACTGAAACCTAGAACTTAGGCAAATAGAACAATGCCAAGTTCCATCCCAGTTCCGCCTCTGCCAAAACTTTGAGAACAACACAGAATCACCAAGGCATGAAAACGAGGACTTCAAGCTGGAAGTTGAGACATAATTTCTCAACAAAAATAGCATTAAAGGCCACTGCATCAGCAATGTCCCATTCAGGTAAGATCAAGACAACAACTTGATCAACCAATTTTTCCCTTCTTCTAGAGTGATTTTCTTAAATTCACTCATCACTTCAGCCTTCACTTCATCATCATTTTCCTCATCTAACTTGTCTGGCCTCTAACCTCTTCTTTCCTTGCACTTTTCCTGGTACTCTCCCAATTTCATCTTCCATACCAGTTGCAAGAAGGATGGTGTTTTTACAAAAGTATCATCATTTAAGAATTCCTTGCAAGCTTCCATTGTTGCATCTTGTACACACTTGCCCTTCATGTCCAAGTCTGACAAGATCAATTCAACTAGTTATGGAGGGGATGACGTGCCTATCTGTAGGTCTTGGTCTATAATAATAATTTCATCCATCAAGTCCTCCTAGAGATGCTCAATTCTTTTCCTTTTGGGAACTGGCAATGATGGTGGTGGTGAGGGACTCCTTCTTGGTGATGACTCAAGATCAATTATCTTTATGGCTGCTGGTGGTTTGAGATGTGATCTTGGTGGATTTTCCAGCTCCATTATCTCTTTTCCTTTTCTATCCTTCTCTCCTTCTTCATCACTTCCATCCCTTATCCTTCTGTAGATGGTCTTGTCTTTTGGAGTTTGGTATGTTGGCATTTCTTCCAATAGCCCTGCAACTTGTTCATGTTTACCAAAATCCAACTGTAGATTGATTTTCTTTGTCATTAAAATTTCCATGATTTCCTTGAAATTTTTCATCAAGAAATCCATCTTCTTATAAAAAGGGGTGAATTCCATCAATGGATCATATTTTGGATCCATTTTGTGTACAATAGCCAATAATTTTTCATAGGAAACCCATTTTTCTTTATTCAGTTCTTTCCTATTTAAGTCAAAATCATTCTTGATCAGGTCTTTAGGAAAGTTGAACTCGTGAACAAATTTTGCTCCCTTTATTCTTTGTTTGAACAAAGTGACGAAACCCTCAGGGTCACACTACCTCCTAGGACTGAAACCCAAATTGTATAAATCAAAGAAATTCTCAAAATGTACCCATCCTCCCTTTGTAATAACAAAATCAGAAATCAACGTATAATCTAGATAGAAAGTCCCTTTGCCCCTTCCAGTGAGATTGTCTTCATGAATGCAACCAATCTGCCACATGACCTTAGAAAATCTGATTCTTGGTCGAACATTGTAAGGCAAGATGTGTGGAATTCCCTGAAATCCATACACTCTCAAAATAGTACTAATTAGATATGGGATGATATCACACCAATTGTGGCAGATCCTCAAATTAGGCCTCCTCTTCTTGGGCCTAAGAAAATCATGCAATTCCATAGGAACCCTGAGTGAATTTACCATCAACCTTGCTCTTAGTCTTTATGAAAAACAATTTCTCTATTATATGAAAGGTTAGCAGTCCAAATTTGTACTGGTAGCTTTTCTTCACCGACGAATCTATTCAATTTCATTTTCTCAGAGAATAAATCCACATTCTTGAACAAAAACATATGCATGAGCATAGAATAGTAGTAGAAAGGTGTCTCATTCTGTTGTAGCTTCACTAACCCTTCGTGTATTTTCTCGGCTAGGAAAGAAGAAAAATCATAAACTACATGGAAATTTGGATGTTGTATTTGCACCCCCATGAACATGAATGCTATTGGAATCATAGTGTTAGGGCTAAATACCAATATTTGGCATAGTGAATAAAAAGTAGCCTAGAAGTGTTTGGAAAAAATATCTAGTTTGAAAGGCTCCTGATCATCAGAGCTGATATGAATTCTTGAACCTCCTGCCTTGGCCAAATGAGATGGGAGCATCTTAACTCTAAAGAGGCTTAATTTTCTCATATTTTTACTTCATCTCTTCAAGATTAATAGGAAATAGGAAGTCACTGGGTTAAGACAAGTCAAAAAAAATTTGAAATTCTTCTCTATCAACACTTAATAAAACCCCTTCATCATTATCCTTGACTACCCATGTGATAGGATCATACCTTGTAGCCACTGCCCTGAGCAAATCCACATCTAGAAACACATTGGGTACCACCAATTTTCCCATGTCTTAAACCCAACCATTTGAGAATGGGTGAGGCAAATTCCTTTGACCAAACCACAATTTGAACATCTTGAAACCCTTCATCAGCACCTTATCATCAACTATATTATTATATACTAACCCTCTTCCTCGCATTAGGACTTTCCCTATTCTTCTATCAGTTGTCGACAATGGTAATTGATATAAGAATTTGTCATATAGGTTCCTTTACTAAAAATCAATTTGGTCGGAGTGGTGCTTTAACGGTGCCATTTTGAACAAACTAGGGTCTACTTGAATTACAGACTTTCGAACAAACTAGGGATTTTCAAGAATGTGAAATTACCAACACATAATTTGCAATTTCAAATAAATTTTAACTCACTTACAACCCTAATACAATTTCAAAAAATATCCCAACAATCACACTGTAAATTCACTTAAATTCAAGCTAAAATTTCACTAGGAAATGTAGAATTTAACTTATGGTTTTTTACTCGCAGAAACCCTAATTATTCAATGCAATAGCTCATGATTTCCTCTTTGGATTTAAAACTACTCTGCGAAATTCCTTGAATTCTTTTGTGAGCATAAAATAGGGAAATATTCTTTTTATTCAATCGAAACAAGCAAGAGTACGTCCCGTCCGCCATTATTGCTCACTCGCATGCTTCACCAACGACTCCAATCACATTTGATGTAGGTTTGAATCTTAACCGTCGATCTTCATCTAATCTTGATCATCAAACGATCGTGCCTCAATCAATCTGACATTGAATTCTATCATATCAAATGGCTCACCACCTCTTGCATCATCAAAGAAATCCACGTGCCATCATTCCATTGATATCATGATCATTAACCACCTTGAAACTCCTAATCGCTTGATAGCAAGCAACCGTAGATCCTAATCTTCAACAAACCTACTCATTCAGATAGCTGACAACTTTGACTTTAACTGTCAAGCACCTTTTCTGTTGAGATTAAAACATCTCAGCTGATTTTAAGCATGTTCCCTTTAGATTCACTTTAGTAGCTTTCCAATTAATACATTAAGGTCGGCTTAATATATTAAAACACTTATAATGTTATTTCGGCTCCTTTGAATGCGATAGATGGCACCTTCCCTTGATATCATGATCATTCAATACTTTGTGGTGGGTTCATCACAGGATAGCGAGGAGCGGCTGAGATTTAACGCCCTATCATCAACGACCACAGATTTTTGTCCCTCTACAAAATATAAACCATTTATTAAGATAAAGAGGACATGACCAGGTTGATGATAAAAAATGGCATGAAATTGTTTTAAAAGGGGGCACAAGGCCACCCTATACTTAGGAAAATTTAAATTCGACCATAGGAAAACATGACAAAAGTACAGAAGGGGACACGGCCTAGATGGGACAATGGGACATAAGTTGTTTTAAAGTCACGCCAAAAGGTAACGATCAAACATAACTAAGCTAGGGTGTTAGATATGAAAATGGGTTTTTACATGAATACCTGGAAACAACCATAGAACCCTAACCCTAGACCCTTCTAAAACCATTTTATAAAAAATCTACCATGGAGAACCAAGAAAACAGGCAAGATCAATGAAATTTGTAGGAAAATTTTCTAAAGTTCCATCAGTTTCAACTTTAGAAAGTAAACACAAATTTACCTCAACTTCATTATCTTTGCTTCTTGTCAATATACCTTTCCTCTTATCTCCAATGATCTGATCTTTAGAATGATTCATTTGCACATACTTAGGGGTTTTATGGGTCTTCTCTAGAGCTTCTTCATCTTCATTCTACACTTCTTCTCCATCAGATTTTTCTTTTTATTCTTTGCAATTAGGTTCATCTGACATATTTACATCCACTACAATTGGATTCTATAAGTTTTCATCAATTTTAACATTTGCACTTTCAATTATCTTTCTCAGCCTTTTGTTGTAATATTTTTAATATTTTCTTCTAATAGAATATCCAAGGAAGATACCTTCATTAGACCTTGCATCAAATTTTCCTAAATTTTCTTCTTCTCTTTTGATGTAACATTTTCTTCCAAATACTCTAAAGTAATTCACAGTAGAATCTTTTTATACCATAGTTCATAGGGAGTCTTTGTGCTATTAGATTTATCTTGAACTCTATTAAGTATCTAAAAAATAGTATGAATAGCTTCTCTCTAGCAGACTTTCAATATATTTTCCTCTTTCATCATAGTTCTTTCAGCTTCTTGAATAGTTATGCTTTCCCTTTCAACAATTCCATTCTACTAAGGAGTTTTAGGGGCAAAAAAATGGCTCTTTATTCCATGATCTTCAAAAAACATGTTAAAATCATTGGAGGTGAATTCACCACCTCTGTTAAACCTTAAACATTTGATTTTCAAATCCATTTCATTCTCAACCATAGCTTTAAATGCCTTGAATTTATCTAATGCATCAGATTTCTCTCTAAGAAAAGTAACCTAAGTCATTCTATAATAATCATCAATCAAAAGCATAGAGTACTTGTCACCTTGTATACTTCTCACCCTTGTAGGATCACAAAGATCTATATGAACTAATTCTAGTAGTTTGATAGTAGATTGTTCCTTTCCTTTAAATCTACTCCTTGCTTGTTTTCCAAATTGACAACTCTCACGAACAAAATTGATAGGCTTTGTTATTTTAGGTAAATATCTCAATGCATGAACTGAATTAATTCTTGCCAAAATTATCAAAATTCATCTGACACAGCCTCTCATGCCATAACCAACTATCATTAATCTAAGACATAAATAAATTAACATCAACCCCCTTAAGCTGATAGATGTTTCCATATGTTCTCTTACCATCAACAATCACAGTTATGGACCCTTTCCAAATCTCACATGTTTTATCCTTAAACACAATATTATATCCCTTGCTACACATTTTTCCAACTCTCGAAAGGTTATCTTAAACCCTTAACATAGTAAAAATTTCTAGTATTATGTTTGTCATAAAAATTGATTGAACCTATTCCACAAATCTTAGCTCTTGAATCATCTCCAAATTTAACTAATCACCCATCATACTTTTCAAGTTTAACAAACTTCCTTTTGTCTCTAGTTTCTGTAATTCTTATCCTATTTGACATGAAAAGAAGATACCAAAGTACCTTCAATCTTATCCTTCATCTCTATAATACTTTCCTTCACACAACTTTTAGGGTTAGTAGAACTAGTTTCTTCTTTTATAGCCAAAAACAAACATTCATTATCATCAAAATCTCCATAATCAGATTCATCATCAGAAATTCCAACATCTTCTCTCACATAGTAAGCTTTCTTAATCAGTTTTCCTTTGTTTTCCTTATTCTATTTGTTTATAGATATTTTTGGACATCTTGAAGCATAATGACCTATACCATCATAGCTAAAACATTTCAATGATAATTTACCTTTGTAATTATTGGTGCCCTTTTTCATCTTCCTCACAAAGTTAACTTCTAAATCATCAAGATCTTCTTCATCTGAATCTTCAACCTTGTCTGATTTACCATCCTTGGAAGCAATCTCTACTTATGTTCCTTTCTCCAATTTTCTCATTTCAAATGCAATTATAGTACCAATCAACTAATCTCTAGAATAATTATCAAAATCAATAATATCCTCAATAGTAGATACTTTTTCAATGTAACAATCAAGAAGATATCTGATAACTTTATTTACCACTTTATATTCTTTAACTGCTACACCAAGGCCTCTCATATAAATTACCAACTCATCAACTCTCTGTATGTAGCCTTTAATTATTTCTTCCTCTACATTTGCATCATTTCAAATTGTTCCTTCAAGTTTTGTAGCTCTTCTTGTTTGACCTTCAGATATCCTTCATAAATTCTTTCTAGCTTATCTCCAACCTCTTTAGTAGTATTCAAACTCATAAATTTTACTAACTCGGTGTTTGAAAGACTATTCACAATAATAAATATTTCCTTAGCATTGATCTCATGCACCTTGATCTCTACTCTTGTACTTGGACCATTTTATGGTAAGGTATATGTAGTTTGATCAGCCTTCTCAATCTCATATCCATGAGCTACTAGATATCTTTCCATCTTTCTCTTCCAAAATGCATAATCTATGTCATCGAATCTAGGACATTCCAAATAAAACTTGTTCACCATCTCGAATCTACCTCAAGTGATTAAGCCCTTCTTCAATGAACCTTGCTCTGATACCAATTGTTGAATGAACAAGACAACTAAGAGTGGGGGAGGAATTAGTTGTAGAAAATTAAACCTTCAAAACCCTTAATAGTAATCAAGCCCACATGCATCCATTAAATCCTTATTATGTTAGTATGATTAAACATGAAATATAGATAATAGAAATTGAAATAAAAAAGCATACACAAGAGAACACCAGATTTACATGGAAAACCTAATAAGGGAAAAACCATGGTGAGGATTAGCTCACAATGTAAGTAATAGAAAAACTGATACAAAAGGCTCACTACCAGAATATGACACACTATCCAAAAAGGATCACTTTCATAGAAGGAATACAAGAAGATAGAAGAAGAATGTTACACAGAGAACACTTCTTAATGCAAAAAGGAATCCACCACAATTTTTCACATACTTTCGCAATCTTGTATGAATGATTTTGGATGCCTTCAACTCATTGCCTTCAAGAACCCTAACTTTGCAATTTCCATTGATATGATCAAATTTACATCACACATCACTCACATCAATATCACATACATATTTCTTCCTCCTTTATTTCATCTCTAAACTCACAAAAACACCATACATGTTTATATCAATCTCAACCTCAAAAACCTTCTCCAATTTCGACAACTATTTGTTATACATACAAATTCAAAATAGGTCGATACCTAAACATTCCTATAGTGGATAGGAATGAAGGAAACCTATAAAAATCCTTAATTATGACCCAAAAATATCCCAACACACTTCTACAAGCCTCATATTTAGTGTTAAATACAAGGTTGGCCAATACTCGTGCAAAACACCATAAACAGTAAGTACACACTTCCACAAGTTAATCGAAAAACTTTTGGACAACATAATTCACTTGAACATAATCTAGAATAATCTAAGAACTACTTAAGATTCATCAAACACTTCATCCAATATCGCATGATACAAATACTTCAACTTAGAACAACTGGTAACCCTTATTCACATACTGATAAATAAAACTCACTCTGTATTGCACCAAATAAATTAAAAACTTGAATATAGAAAGATACAAGAATTATAAAGAACTTCCCAAATCCACACAACCTAAATACAAACAACAGAGAAACGCAAAGAAACTATATTTCTCCTAGACCACAAAACAAATCACTGAACAATTGGTTCACACACTGGTGAAAATATCTCACATAGTACAATGATCCAAAAACCCAAATTTTGAATATAGAAACCTATGAAAACCTTGAATAACTTGTAAGATTCAGACATGCATAGAATCAACATAGAATAAATGTGGAGCATAGTACCATAGCACACTATGAACACTTACACAACATAATTTATTTTGTTTATCAAATTTTCTCAAAATCACTTGGAAAACAAGTACTAGAGGCATCATCTTAGCTCATTACCTCATCCCAACTCATATTCAAACTCTAAAATAGAAAGATGGTTCCATGTACTCACAAAACTTCCTCAAGGTCTCAACTACACATGTACAACCTATATCCTCTTTTTCACAATTTTCTCAATATCTTTGACATCTCCATCACATTGTTGACATCAATGACAACACCATTCAATAGACTTATTATTGACATAAATGAAAACACCTACATACTTGAAATAGTATATAATATGATTATTGATGGTGTTAGTAATAATAATCATGTTTATGAAGAAATGGTGAACAAGTTACAACTAGAAAGGAGAAGGCACCTACTTCCATACCAAATTGCTTGGTTGGAGAATGAATGTAAGGCTTTGGTGAATGAACAATGTTTGGTAAGATTTAAGATTTTTGATTATAATGTTGAATTTTTGTGTGATGTTATGTCTATGGATGTTTGTCTCTTGTTATTGGGAAGACCTTGGTAGTTTTATATGAAACCGATGCATGATGGGTATGCTAATACCTACTCCCTATTGATGGATAGAGCCAAACACAAGTTGAAACCTTTTAATAAAGAAGAAGAAAAGGTATGTAATGACACTTGAAAATGCTTGGTTAATAGAGTTAGACAATTATTTAAAGAGGATGAGGATGAACATCATGATTTTCTAATGCAAGTTGTAGTAGTGTTGATTGCATTCAAAAGGGGTAGAGTGAAAGTTTCAATAGAGAAAAAAGAGGTAAAATTTGTTTTTTGTGAAAATGTTATTGCTTATTAAAGTGAGAATGATGATATTAGTGTAGAAGAAGGTATTGCAACAATGAGTACATTTATGAATGAAGGAATTATAGTTGTAAGTAAGGAAGAAGGTGAGAAAGTGAATGTCCATTTCTTTGGTGAGATCCCCTTTACATCGGTTAATAATTTTGCATTTGATAAAGAGATTTGTATGAATGGTAGTTTGTTGTAGGATGGAAAGGAAGAATATTTTGAGTGTACTATTAACATTGAAATGGATACATATGAGAAAGATGGAACAAATGAGTATTTTGAATGTGTTACTAACATTGAATTTGCAGTTCAAATTTTCTTTTCAAAATCTATAGGAAAGGAGGAGCAAATGGAACAATTATTTTTTGAAAATGAACGAATTGTTTTAACAATAACAAGGGAGAGGTAATGGTTGAGTTTCCTTATTTTACTAAAGAAGAGAAAATTGATGATTAATATTTTCTAGCATTTCATAGTGCAAATTGGTGGGAATTTGAATTTGTGAAAAGAGGAAGGAAGAGAGGAAGAATGAAGGATGGAAGGGGCATCAAATTGTGGAGGCAAGTTCAAAACTATGTTCAGAAAGATAAGGTAGACATATGGGTCCAGGATAAGCATAGGATATACATTTTTTTATGAGTTCAACTCATGAAACTGTAGTAACGAAAAAAGTAGTATTTTCCTTGCTTGGTCTGATAATTGACATTAAACCTAAATTAATTATGTCTTGGAGTGGTTTTGTAATGTATTGATCACATTCACACTATTCTATGACCTTTATTTAACTAAAACATTCCTTAATTGGTCCTTTCCAAAGGTGTTGTAAAGTTTTGTAACACACTTTCACACTTTTCTAGGATATATTTTCTTAAGCGTCATGGACCCCTTTCTAAATAAAATGTACATGACGTGTACCTTGTTTAAGTTTTGTAAAGTGTTTCAAATCACTTTCACACTTATCTAGGTGGTCTTAATTTACTGTGGTTAATTGGAGTTATCAACCCCCTCTTTAGGCCTTAATTTTGACACCTCCCGAAGATCTATCCTGACAATCATAAATTAAATATCAAATTATTTCTTTAAGAACAATTTGGTCCCCATAAGTTGAGGTGGGACCCATTCTCCCTTAATGGTGAATGTGTCCTCCCTTAATAGGACCCCCCTTTCTCAGGTTATTTGGAATAGGTTTTTGGCCTTCTTTTAGCTCCCCGAAGCTTGGTCCTAGAAACTTAGCTAGGACCCATTCACCCTTAATGGAGAATGGGTCCTCCCTTAATGAGACCATAATTTTTTAATTTCATTCTGGTGAGAATTTAATTATGTTTCTTCCTAGATTTGTTTTCAGCGTTAGTTCTTTGAATTTCAGGGTTAATCTCCTAATTTAGTATAAATAAGGGGTTAATTCACATTGTTTCTCCTAACAAGACCTAACAAGATCTAGCAAGTTTTATGAAGAATTCAAGAATTCAAGTGATCAAGCATTAGATAATTTCAAAGGAATTCATAAGGTATTTTCAAGGTAGATTTCAAGTGTTTATTGTACCAATTCAAAATCATATCATCATGTCAAGGGTTTGATGCATCCATGTGTGTTGAGCTAAGAAGTTAATGTTGCATTGAGGATCTAGTTACAAGCATCATTTTACATCCAGGATCTAAATTTTTCATGGTCACTACATAATAGTTTTCATATTTGCTTCACAAGACAAAATCCAAGGTGACATCATTTACATTATTTCATGTTCATGATTCATTTCCTTCATCTCATCACTTGGTTTAATTACCTACAAGGGGGTTGATTGAGGGAAACCCACATTCACTAAAAAATAAACAAGTTTGATGCCCTTGAGTTTTTTTTTCCAGATTTATAAGTTGAATATCAAGTTGAGAAATATTTAGAGAAAATTTGTCTAAGTTGCAAAGTTTCCAAACTTGTCATTCAAAGTGCAAGATCACGGAAAGATATCTACAGAATTAACTACATGCTTCCAAAACTTTACAAGCAGGAATTTAAGAGTGAAAACATCAAGGAATATGATCTTGAAGTTAGTTTATCAAAACCCTAAAAGGACCCATTCGCCACTATTCGGGCGAATGAGTCCTCCATAGCTCAAAAACATCAACTTTTTGGCCAAGTACACAACTTTTTATGCTCTAAAAACTTCCCCCATAGTTTCTATATCAGTTAGGGTCATTTTCAAGTTGTTATTAGCATCTTATTTTTCATAATTTGAAGTGATTAGGACCTTGAAAAATAAGTGATCCATCACTTTGTTGGCGTTCAATTGTTTATTGTGATTGTTTGTCCTTGATGACAAAACTAGCTTTTGGTAATACATGATCTCGGTGGCACATGATGATTATAGTTGATTTCCATGATATTTGTGCACATGATGATTACATGGTCTTTACACATGGTTCATGGCATGCAATTACAAGTTTCAAATTTCCATGCTTCATATTTTGATACATGTTGGTTACTGATATTGTTATCATTTTTGACAGGGTGCTACAAGGCTTTGGGCAGCTTGTTTTGGAATCATGTTTGATTATTTTTTCAAATATATATGTGACTAGGTAAAATTCACTTTGTGGCTTGAAAGCACTAAGAAAATAGTCACATTTTATTCATGTGACATCGACATTATAAAAGTTTTGAACATCGGCACCTTAAAAGTTTTCATTAATATTTGGGCATAATGCTTGCATCGGGTAGTGTTGACCTAGTTGTAGAGTTACAACACACAAAACATGTGATATTGGCTTCATTCATTAGATGACCTGGCAGTGCAAGGTATTATGATTGTGTTTGATTATTAATGTTATCGATTGTTGCTTTGAAATTCATTGATTGTTGAATTGGTGACTTCGCACCGACAGTGTATGTTTGGTTATGATGTGCGTCGACATCTGTGGCAGAAGACTTTGAAATTGGACTCAAAAACATTATGATATTTGTTAAATCATGTATATTATTGTTTTTTTTTATATCGGACTTCAAGGCATCATTACTTTTGATAAATTATTTGAAAGACTTGAAGAAAAAAACTAGGGCAAACTTATTATTCATTTCACTATGTAAAATTCATGAACCCTAGCTGTCGCCATGGTTATTTTGTGAATGCAAATTTCTGGTAAAAACTTCTCAGTCGAGTGTTGTAGATAGACATAACAAGCTCACTATTTGAGCTTGGTGAGTTAGTGAAAGGTTTTGAGCTAGATAAAGTTGTATTTGTGATGGAAAAGACAAGTAAAAAATAGTAGAAGCTAGCCTCACTCAGCTGGATGGTTATCAGGTTTTTGAGATATTATTTCAAGCTGGTTTTTCACTGTAAATAGGTATTGCATTTCTATTAATTACGGGTTTTTGAAACAATTGGTTAAGCAGGTTTTCAGTGAATAAGATTGATTTGGAAAATGTTTTTGTTAAGATGTTTTTGTTAAAGGGTTTAATCTTTGTTGATTGTGTTTAAACCCGTTAGGGTTTTTGGATGGAAATATTCTTTGTTTTTGAGGAAGGATTATTTAGGGTTTTCCATTTAAACCCTAACCCGAGTTGGTTTACAATTACACAAACTGCTTTCAGAGGTTGTTATTCACAGTGTCTTTAAAAGATAGTTTTCAGGCATTTTTTTTGGGTTAATGAGTAGAAGAATATGAGACTTCATATCTATCTTTAACAGATATGGTGTGGAAGTTGTATTGCATTGAAAATATTTATAATAGTGATTCTGATATTATTATAAGGAAGATGTTGTCATTCTCATAAAAAAAAATTCAATGTGCTTATTGAAAACTATTTGTCATAGTCTTCTATTGAGGCACTAGGAATGCTAATTTGCATTACTAGGGTATTGATAGAACACTGATTGGTTATATACATTGTATTTTGTGGAGTTGGTATTCCTGCAACTTTGGAGTTGGTGCTCCTGTAAGTTTGGAGTTGGTGCTCCTGTAAGTTTGGAATTTAGTTCTTCTGAATTGTTTGGAGTTGGTTCTCCTGTAACTTTGGAGTTGGTGCTCTTGAACTTTGTGGAGTTGGTGTTCTATCTGAATAAAGTGATATATTTTCAAGTTGTTTTTATTCTCCTTGAGGGTTTTCCACTCAAGACATATATTTTGTTATGTGATGATTCTTTGTGTGATTTTCTTTTATGTCTATCTAATTTTCATAAGTTATCAGATACATTGATGTCTATTATCAGTTATTATTTCCACAATGTTAATGTATTATGTTGTTATGAGTACCTTTATAGTCATATGTTGCAAACTAGTTTAAAATCTTTGTTTAGCCAAACATTTTTTGCATGTTGTGATGAAAATAATTTAGTCTCTCACATCACATGTTCTTTCATTGATTCATAGTTCAAGATTTTTATGTTTCAATTTTTCATAATGTACTAAAGCTCTCTATTGTTTCAATGCTTATCATATGTCATTCAGTTGCATAGTTGTTGTAGTGTCTCATAAATTTGCATTGAAATATGGTGATCTTAAAGTGATTCAATGATGTTGGTTTTCATGTACACAGTCTTATGAGTTGCACCTATTTTTTCATCATGCTCTGATTGTTAAAAAATGTCAATCACATATTTTGCAAGTGCATGATATCTCACACAAGTTATATTGGCATAAGTTTTCCAAATGGATTGATTCAATGTTGGCATTTCAATGTTGGCATATCTTTGTTTACCTCTTTTCACGATTTTTCTCAAAGTGATTACTCTGCTCTGTTATCAATAGAAAGGATATCTAAACTAAAAGTCTTTGTCAATATTTGAAAGGTTTAAATTTTAGGTTTGTCTATCAGACACTGATTCACCCACCCCCCTCCCCCCCTCTTAGTGTTTGTCCATACTCCAACACACTTTTCTCATGCATTGGGTGGATTCGATTTTCACCATAATAATTTTTGGTGAACATGACTTATTCAACATTGTAATTTTCTGAATTTTAGAGTCTTTCATTACATATTAAGTTAAAATATTGCATTCCTTGCATTTAGATTTGCATTGAATTAGGGTTTCTTCTTTTGCATTGAAATCTTGCATATCATATAGGATTTAGATTTGCATTGCTTTGCACTTCTTAAATCTGAAAATTAAAAAAATATAGTTATTTTGCATCTCATTTAGATATCATTCAATTGCATTTGAAAATAAAAACAAAATTGCACTTCAAATTAGGTCTTGAATTTCATCTTTCCGTTGCATTTTTGCATTGAATTTTTTGAAAATCTAAAGTTGTATTTTAGTGTCTAAAACTTGGAACTGAAAGACATTACTAAAAGCTTGCAAATCATTAAAAAATTGTTTAAAAATACCTAACTAGGACCCATTCACCTTTACTGGTGAATAGGTCCCTGATCAGGTCTGATCCATACCTTTTGGTATCTAATAAGGCATTAAAATTGACTCTGAAATCCATAGAAAAATCCCAGAAAGACCTAACCAGGACCCATTCACCCTTATTGGAAAATGAATCCCTGTTAGATACAGATATATAATTTTAGGACATTAAAATATCAAGTTTTAGCTTATGTTTGGTGTTGTTATCTTGCTATTTCAATTTATTGATTTTTTGTTTCATCAATTTCATTGCATTTAGCTTAAATTTCTTCATTTTAGTGCATTGTTAAAAGTTCAAAATTGTATCAAAACATTTCATTTTTAGCTTATTTAATCAGTAAATTGCATTGATTAGATTCTAAAAAATTGCATTTCATTCTAGGTTTTTGCATTTTCCATTCTAGGGTTTTCACACTAGGGTTGTAAAACTTGTATGAGCTTTACAACTTGGTGTCCTATTCACAATACTATTATAAGATGAAGTTTGAGGCTCATGTCATCTTGTAATATCTCACTCATCATGTATCTTTGGTTTCTTAACTCTCTTTTTCATAGTGTTGATAATCAACCCTCCATGGCTCATAGTTTGCATACTTCATTTCCCATGACTTCACCTTCTACAACCAGTGTCCTTAACATTACCAACACCGTCCCTACAATTACCACTTTCACTCAAGCTTTGGGGTCTACCCAAAGTCAAGGTGGAATTCCAATCCCATCCTCCATGATACCAATATCCATTCTCACAAACACTAGTACACAACCTACAACAACATTTCAACCCATAACTACCATTCAACCAACAACAATAGTCATACCTACTACCATTGTATACACTTCTATAGGAATTCCCATTGGAAATGCTTCAAACACAATAATACCTCAATAATCAACCTTCAACAACCTACAATTCACTAGCCCTCCACATACATACACTACACAACCTTATTCATCTCAACCTTATAACTAAAATGATCCCCTCACTAATTCACTTTTGTAAACCATGACATCCCTTCAACAACAAGTGGCAATATTATAATAGAAAAATAATGGTCAACCTTTGCAATACATCAAGTCTACCTCATTTTCCCTTGACATATTAAGAGGAAAAATTCCACAAGGTAAAGAGGTCCCTCACTTTAAGAAATATGGTGGGAAAGTAAATCCTGTAAGCCATGTTTCTGCCTTCACATCCTTGTGTAGTTATTTCATCTTTGAGGCTAAATTGTTGGCTAAGTTATTCCCTAGATCCTTGAAGGATAATACCTTGGATTGGTTCTTATCTTTACTAAACAATTCAATGGGTTCATTCAATGAACTCATTGATTCCTTTTATAACCACTTCCATATTTGGGTAAAAGCACAAACCTGTGTCACACTTTATAAAGGAATCGGCCAACAACAAATAAAATTTTGAACTTCAATCACATAAAAGTGGTCTTTATGTTTTGAATTTCAAAATGGTGTAAACTAATGAAATTTAGAACTTTTGATGAAGTTTATTCTTGTAATTTAAAAAAAAAAATTAAAAAATATTCTTATTATGTTTTTTTCAATTTAAGGACAAATTTTGGAATGCTGAAAATTTCAGACAAGCGTGACTTCACTGGTTGTCCAAAAAAAAAATGAAAAAAACTTCATTTCTCCCTAAAAAAAAAATCCAAATAGGAAACTTCAATATCTACTGCATGGAAAAAAAAAATTCAAATTTTGATGTATATTTTTCTCGTAATAATGTTTTAAAGTCAAACATGTCATAATTTGACAATTTTCACGAGCCGTCAACTATATTAAACTTTTTTAATCATTTAAAAAAACAAATTATACCCTTTTGAAGAAGACTCTCTCCTCTACTGCACCCTATAAGTTTTTTTTAAAAATGATATGTTTTACTAACTTATTTTTAATTTATAATCAGCCTCTTTTTTAATTTTAACAACCTATTTGCATTATTTTAAAAATAACATATATTAAAACTAATCAAAATATTAAAAAAATTATATATTTGGATTCCCCACTCTGAGCTCTACAAAAGGGTTTTTTTTTGCAAAAAAATCATTTTTACTAGAGAAATACTTAGTTAAAGTTGAAAAGTTCAAAAAATTATGAAAAAATGCTGAGTTGGCTGCCAACTAGACAGTTTCAGCCGAAAGGGTTTCTATTGAAAGGGTTTCATCCGAAACCCTTTCGATAGAAACCCCTTAACATATAATAAGCCAAATTGAAAGCTTATTGTAAAGTTGGAAGGGAAAATTTTAATTTTTTGGTTTCGGCTGAAACCTATTTGGCTAAAACCATGTGTGCCACGTATACGTGACATGGTTTCGACCGAAACATACTCGTCTGAAACATTTTCGACCGAAATTAGTTCACTCAAAACTATTTGTTAGTCCGAAAGTGTGACACAATTTTGTGCTTTTACCCATTTACATGGGTCCCAAGATGACCCTTGCTGATTTAATGACATGCAAACAAAAATAGGATGAGAAAGTGATTAATTTCATAGGAAGATATCAAACACTTTATTCACAATTGAACATTAAGATTCCTGGTGTCGAACTTCAAAGAATGTTCATCACCAACTTACAAGATAAACTCCAAAGAAAACTTTAAACTTTGAGGTTTCCATCCTTCACACAATTATGTACAACCCTTCGTGACCATCAAAACTTGACTAGCAGTTGTGATGTGAAAAATCCCCCTACTCATCCTAAAAGTTAGAATCAATAACTCAAAATAATTATCAACCATTCAAGAAACAAAATAAGGGCTTTTTACAATTAAATCCTCCTTAGGCAAGTCAACAAAACAATAATCAAGTGGCTACTATAAAAATGATAACTCCTTTCAGGGATAGGGAGAGATAGTTGTCTCTTTTACCTGACACCCTTCACAATATCCTATTGCAGGTTATTGAAGAAAACATGCTTACCCTATCTCTTGTTAGAGAACGGGATCCTACTATACAATTTCCCAAAGGCTTTCAAAAAAATGCTTATTGACATTACCACCAAACAAATGGACATAGTACAAAATATTGTAAGTGTCTTAAACATCTTGTGCAAGATTTTATTGATTCTAATCATTTACTAATCAGATGTGTGAATGATTAAGGTAATAAGTATGTAGCTCCTCCTAATCAAAATTTGCAAATCTTTACAAATCCCATGCCTAAGCACAATATTTAATTTTTCAAAGCTATTGAAACAAAGATTGATGTGATGAATGTTGACACGAATGATGACAATAAAAACACCATTGAAAAAACTTCTCTGAATGATGTGATAACATTTATCAAATCTATACCTCATAAGGGCTTGACTATATAGCCTCTAGGAATTTATTTCTCAGAAAATGACATACCTAAACGTGCACTTGATGGTCCTCTTTACATAGTTGGCTAAATCAATAATCATCCCACTAATGGGATATTGATTGATCTCGTTTGTGGAGAGAATGTGATCATAGAAGAATTCTTATATGTGCATGAGCTATATCAAGACACATATGACAACTTGAAATTATGGACCAAGACACATAACGTATTTTCTTACCCTACAATAGGCTCAATAGATCTCCCTTTAAAAGTGGGATTGAAAACATTAACAGTCTCATTCTCCATCATCCCATAATTGAACCAATTTCATGTGAATCTAGGCTATCCATGGCTTCGATCTATGAATTTCATCCCTTTGGTTGTTCATAAATGTCTAAAGTTTCCATTTGGCAATGACATCTTCACTGTGCATCATAGTGGATTCCATCCTACCTCGGCAAAAGGGAATTTTTCACTAGATTACTTTTGGCCTGAGCCTATGGAACCTATCAAGCCTCATGAAGATCTCTTTTTCAAATTGTATACACTTAAATATTTCTCAATAGATCACATTGGCTAAATAACATCATTTCATCCTAAAACCCATCTTATTTTCGCTTAATTGATTAAATTAGCCTAGTTATTTAATTAATTGTCTTATTTTCATCTATTAATCTAATTGACCTAATAAGGTTAATTCATCCCCTCTCATGCTAACATTTTGTCTTATTAAATTAAACACATCAAGTTATTTAATTTAAATCCCTAAAGTCCACTTATTTAATTAAATAACCATAAGCTATTTAATTACATGTCATATCACCTTCCCCTTTTTATTAAATCATTTTATTTAACAAATATTGTCTAAATCCCCTAATTTGCATAATTGAAACTTATTTAATTATCAAATTACTAATAAATCTAATCCCCCCACTTGCAAAGGAGTATTCCAAGGAATATTTCTCTTTTGCACATTCTTCCAAAAGGAATATTCCCATGGAATATTCCTTCCCCTTTTGCACATTAATTTTTTTTTTTTAATTTGCTAAAATATCTATTTCTCTCACCCATGAGAATATCCCAAAGAATATTCTCTTTTCTCACTCATTTAAAAATTGGAATATTCTTACAAAGCTTCATGTGTAAGTTAACTCAAAACTTCTTGTGCAAGTTAACGTGTGACCTCTTGTACAAGTCAAAAGTGTGTTTGTTTAGATGAATGCAAGCCCCTGATTAAATATCAACTTGTATTTTCAACACTTGATGAGAATCCATGATCCATGCCTCTATATTCTTTCCTTTTTTACCATTGATTAGATTTTTCAATCTTAGCCCTTCATTTTTCATTTGCTTTCCTATAAATAGGTCACTATTAGAAGACAAATGGATCCATATTTTAACACAAACTTAGGTTGTTAAAATCATTTGCACTTGCACTCACATTTAACATCATTTTAACTTTATTTATTTGCATATTTGCTTAGCTTCCATTAATGGCTTCCATGATAACATAAATGCATACATTTAGCTTATTTGTTAATTATGATTTTAATCTTTTGAAGCTTGCATTCATTTAGAGTAGATTTTCATACACCCATTTCGATCATCTTAGTATAAATCATGTTAAAATAGCTTGCATCATGTTCATTTACTATAAATCATGTTTTCATACACATCTATCAATGGTTTCATCAGTTTTCTTCAATAAAATTGATTGAAACAAGCTCATTATCCAAGGTATTGAGAAAGGGTGGTCATTCCACATCAATATGACACCACTCCCCCAATAGAATAAGTTTCAATGTCTTAGATTAGAGGTTTGTCAAGCTTTCATGATTTAGAATGTTAGTTTTAATGGCTTCTTTGTCTTTGTTTACAGTGAATGATTTTATTGGGATTAATGCTTAGTGGGTTAAATATGCCTTGAATTCATATGGATTGGGTGTAGTTAACCTATACTATTACATTGGTCACATTTTGGCACTAGAAGGAGGGCGAACTTTAATGTTTTGTGTTTTTTGGATAAATTTTGGGCTTAATCTCTTAAATGCATGATTTTCCTTAACTTTTAATGAATCCATATGACTAATCTTGTAGAAAGGTTGTTGGGTTTTTAAGATCTCATGTTTAGCTTTCCAAAATATTTTACAATTTCAAAATTGATCAATATTTGAGGAAGTTGGCATTATCTCAAGTTGTTGTCCATCATTAATTTTGTTGTTTTTCAAATTATGTTTTTAATCTCTTAAATGCACGATTTTCCTTAATTTTTAATGAATTCTATATGACTAATCTTCTAGAAATGTTTCTCAGTTTTGAAGATCTCATGTTTAGCTTTCCAAAACATTTTATGATTTCAAAATTGATCAAGATTTGAGAAGTTTTCATTATCTCAAGTTGCTATAATCTAATTTTCTAAAAAAAATTGAAAGGATAAAATGAATTAGCTTCCGAAGTTGGATAAAATTAAACCAAACAACCACACATTTGCTTTAAATTTTTACATGTTCTTTAAATTTTTGATTTCATCTGATTTCTAACATGTCTTTAACTTCTTGGTTTTTTTTTAGACTAACTGGGTTTTGTAGGTTTGGACAATAAAACTTGAAGAAAAGAAGCATACTATTATCATTTGAACTATAATTTTAACAAGTGTTTGACACTTTTAGGGCAATTATAACCCATTTGTAATGATTTTATTTTTTCACTTTAGGACCTCACTAATTTTCATTTGGGTGTAAAAAGAACACTCAAACGAGACTAAAATTGAACCCTCATTTCATCATTGTATTTTGGGTTTAAAATTGAGCAAGGCAACTTAACATTTAGTTTGATGCATAAAATGAATTCATCTTAGCTTTAGAGGTTAAAATTAATGAGTGTTTTCTTTGTTGTGACACACTTGTAGTGAATATCCACTCCCCTTGCACTTCGTCCGATCTTGGGTGAAAAGAAACACTCCAAGTGTACTTCATTGTTTGTGTGCACTTATAGTACGTATCCAATCCCCTTGCACTTCATGTGATCTTGGGTGAAGAGAAATACTTAAGTACACCTTTATACTTTGTGTCAACCTTAAGAGAGGAATTACTATGAGACACATCCCGCAACGAGAAACTCATAGGCAATTTATTGCAACCACGTTTATCAACGGGCTATATTAAAGGTTGGTAAATCATGAGAAAGTACCTTCTATCATGGACTATATAACATATTACACCTAGTACCATGCCTTAAGTGGAATGAGAATGGTAGTAAGAGCCTTAAGTGGTAAAGCGAGTTTGTATACGGTTGGGTGTTCTCAATTATTTACTAAGAACCAAATTGTTTAGTTACCAAAAAACCTTAATGCTTGTTGGTGCAAGAACAATCATTCTGAAGTTGTCCCACATTTTTACTATTCATTTTTCAAACAAAAAAATCCTTTGGATCTTTGGATCTTTAAGATTTTGAGATTTGGTGATCCTGGGAAGTGTGTGTCATGGAGATGATCTAGTGTTGCCAAATATCTAACTGTCCATAGTGTTTGGAGAAATCCAAGTGGGGACTCAACAAATATGGCCATTCAACCTAGGGGGTAAATTCTTGTGAGTCATTTTAATACTTTTATTGGTTCCAAAACATTACAAACAAACATTCAAAATCTTCCTCAAAATTTCAAACCCTTTGGTCTAAGTATGGATACCTTTCGAAATAGCCTTGATACTAATGTTTGTCCTTAGGATTTATATCCTTGAATATTTATAAATATCTTGACTTATATCTCAATTCATACTTCCCAAAGTCAACATAAGAAACTATGGCTTCAACCTCATGATTTTCACAAATGGACCTTGTGAAATTTATGATGTTTTTGACATAGACATTTAGTTTGAGCCAATTGATCAAGACAAGTGTTGGTGGTAAAATAAACTCACTTAAGTAAGATAAACTTGACAAAATTTAACCCCACATGACCATCTGGTGTCCAATCGCTCTGGTGGAACAACCAAACCTTATGACCACTATCATCCAAGGAAAAAAATTCAAAACATTGAGTCCAAATTCTATTGTCAAAATCATTGGGTCCTACTTCCAAAATCATTGAGTTTCATTATTAAAAATGGTTGATTTTGACTTTACCAAAATCATTGGGTCTTATTTACCAAAACCATTGGGTTCTTGGAGTATTATCACTTCACAGGTATAGAATTTTTTTTCACTACCTCGGTCTTGCAAAACAAAGGTTAACTCTAGGTCACCATTGGGTCAAACATTTCATCCATCCTTCATCATATTCATCTTTCACTTCACCAAAATTTTCAAAAAAATTGAATAAACCAACACTTTTTGACTTAAACATCTATCAAACCAACCCCTAACTTAGCTATTTTTTATGTGAAATGTATCCTTTTCCATGCACTTAGTTGAGTTAGTTATAATATTTGAACTAGTTTATCTTTAAGGTCATGAATCTACCCTAAATATTTCTAAGTTCATCAACATCCTTTATCCAAACATCCAACATCAAACTCTTAAGTCAAAAGTTTTACCCCAAAACATTTGCAAAGATAGTTTTCCACCTTTTAATCTCCCATTATTATCATTGCTCCAAAAATAATTATAGTGTACCTTCTACCTAGATTTAAGTCAACTAGAGAGTTCAAACATCACAAATCTCAACACAACTCTCCCTTAGGTGACCCAAAATGCATGGTAAAAAAAAGATCATAATACAAGAGAATCATGGATAAAACCAAAGTCACATTCACCTCAAGTGATCCCAGTCCTCAATAATTTGATCTAAGAAGTCAAGTTACCTCTTCACAAAAACCCTCATCTCCAACAAGGTCATATGAGATAGAAGATGTCACAGACAATCTATTTCGACTTACTAGGGAAGAAATCATGGAACATCAATCCTTATAAAATGTGGCTCCAATTTCCTCATATTTTGTTGAATAATCATTTACAAAAGGATTGACTTCATCTATGATTCAAACAACTCCATCCATTTTTCCAATCTAACCCTAAATATCTAATCTTGCAAGTAGGCTAGGAACCAATCTTGGTCTCACTTCATGTCTAGGAATAAACACAACTTTGGGTATTCACAAAATGACCATTTAATTAACCACCAACCTTCCCCAAAACACAAGTTGGACACCAACATTTGGAAAACTACTTACATTCCATGATGCCACAACCACTTCAACATTTTTAGTGCAATCATCTTCATCCATCACAACAAATACCACAAGTATGTCTAACGTTACACAAGGTAATGTGAACCAAGTGCCTCAAGTAGGACAACATGGGCAAGTTAACACTCTCATGCAAAGTCAACCCTTGACAAGAGGTTCCAACAACCCCATTGACACATCAAAGAAAGTGGCTACCCAAGCTACCCAAGTCAATCCACCATCCACATCAAACCCACCCATCACCAACCTAGATCAAAATAACCCCTTGGTCACAAATCTCATCAACCCAAGTAATACCTTGACCACCCCTCTAGCACAAGGAAATCCTCAAGACATGGGACAAGGGAACCTTTTCAATCAATGGGTCCAAGGTCCTATTGTGTCAATACCATCACAAAATCTAATGGAACCATCGTCATCTTTCCCCAAGGTCCGCTTCACAATGCAAAATCAAATGGGAGCTCAAACCTACATTCCTCCATCTCAATCCACCATATTACAAGGAGTGTTAAACCAAAGTAACCCCCAACCTATCATCAATAATTTGAAATCCACACAAAACATCAACACCCAAAACCTATCCCAAATGTCCCAACCATTGATTAATCCTACATTCCAAGCACATGCATTAGCTTTACAGCAAGCACAATAGGCTTATTAGCAAGCCATCCAACAACAAAAACAACATCAATCAACCTTATAAACACAACAAAAATAACAACAAGTAGCCTTAGCAATGAAACTATAATAACAAGCTCAACAAGCCACCTTAGTAGTACAACAACAAGAAGTCTAGCAAGATACCTTAGAAACAAAAAAATAACAAGAAGTCCAACAAGCCACCTTAGTAGCACAACAACAACAAAAAATACCAACAAGCCACCTTAACCACACAACAAAAATCTTAACAACAACACAACCAACAATAAGCATTTCTTATTCAACAATATTCCCAACAATAACAACTTCTCGCATGAGAACAACAACAAGAGGGTTTATACAATAATCCTCAGTAAAACATCATCAATCCATATATGTTAGGAACATATCTATCAACACCACAATTACCTTCAAAAAATCCTACACCACCATACACACCATATAGCACCTTATCAAGTATTAGAATCCCACGTATAACCCCTCTACCATCCCACAATTCACAATGAATGTTCCTCCACCAAACCTGCAAGATGATATGGCATTGCGACTTAAGGTGTTATCACAAGAAATATAGGATTTATGAATGGGACAGATGAAGAAGCCACATACACAAAACTTATGTCCCTATCCATTTGATCAAAACATAACAATGGTACCTTTTCCTACAAGATTTGAGGTCCCCAAATTTGATAATTACAAAGGGAGAGGAAATCCTATGGACCATGTGAAATATTTTAACATCATGTGTATGGAGGTCACCTATAATGAGTCATATTTGATGTTCCTTTTCCCACAAAGTTTAACAGGTCATGCCATGGATTGGTTTTCTCAATTGCCTCCAAGTATCAAAAAATTCCAAAAAATCATTGAAAAATTCATAGATCACTTATCCTTTAATCTTGACATGAACATAAGCTTAGAAGAGTTATATAATCTCAAAAAAAAACAAAGGAGAATATTTTTCCAATTTCTTGCAATGATGAAAGCAAAGAGTTAGTAAAATCAAGTGGCCACTTCCTGACGAACAACAACTGGGCATTATCATAGAAAATCTAGATCTAGATCTATCCTTCCATCTGAAAATACAGTGCATCAAATCTTATTACGATCTTGTCCCTAGAGCTGTTAACATCGAGAGATCCCTAATGTCACAAGGGAACACACAAGTACATAGAGATAACTGCCCATCCACTAGTTCTAATGACAAGCCCCGTTATTGGGCCAAGAACAAAAATGTTACTAGTGATGGTGTTGTTGATGCAAAGGTGGTCTTAACTACTCCTAGACAAGAAAAACCCAAACCATGAACACACAACAACTATATGAACAACCACGAAACAATCAACCAACGATGATTGCTACAAACACTCAACATGGATGACAAAGAACAAATATTGCTCCTAAGCGACAATTTACTTCCTCAGGGGAACCTATAGAGGATATGTTGAAAATTTTGATACTGTCTAATCTTATCACACTACCAAATTTCTCAAACTATCAAGAACCACAAGTCAAACCTCGTAGCTATAAAGATTATCATTTTTTTGAATTTCACTGATACAAAGGTCATAACACACAAAATTGTTTCAAACTCAAACATCTAATAGAATATATTATTGAACAAGGAGAAATTCATGTCAATCAAAAATCGAGGAATGAAAATTTAAAAATTTACACAAACCCTATGCTTGATCATACAAAATCAAAAGATTTAGGAAAGGCCTCAACCTCAAAAAATGCAAACCATACAAATGATACCACATTGGGACATACTTATTTATCACAACATCAGGAATCAGATACACATCAAGATAATGTTTAAAAATAAATTCTAAACCCATCAACAATGTTTAGCAATATTTTATACTGTAATGACATCAAGTGGATATCAAATTATGATATCACTCCCAAATATGACTCAATGATTGGGCATATTGAAGAAGTTCCAAATGAGCCAAAAAAAACCTTTGTTGCACCAATACCCACAAAATGTTACAAAGAGTCTTTTAATGATGATATATCATCCACCTAAGGATCATGCCAAGAAGAAGCTCTTGAGGATAACAAAATTTACTCTAAATCAAGATCAAGAACCCCTATCCCCAGAGTTTCATCAAGAAATGAGGGACATCTTCCAAACTATTTTAAAACCCAAAGATGTCCTCGATATCACCCTTGAGATGTTTCTTTGTAATGGTCATATAAATGTTCTTCATCCAAAATAAGAGTCTCCCACTCTAGATATTCCTACATAGGAGAAAAAAATGGTCGATATTTTTGATTCTTAAGAGGATTGTGCATCATCAACATCTTTTGAAGTAGTATCAACAGATAATGATTTCATAGAATCCGAGCAAACAACTCATATTATTGAACAAGATTATGCATCATCGACATCTTTTTAATCAATACCGACATATTTTGAAGTAGTATCAATAGATAAGTATGTCATAACATTAGAGGAAATAGATCATACTCTTGAACAACAAGAAACCATAGCAATATCATGTGTTCATGACAAGTCATATTCAGTGGCTATGGATCAAAGGATACATTATTAGGGAAAAGGATTAGGTATTGATAATACCTTCACAATGTTGGGGGAAATCTTGTCTACAAAAAACATCAACATATGGGGCACGAAGGATCCTTATGATGAAAATGCAGTAAATTCTACAACTAGCCATATCATGAGTTGACATTCACCCATCATCTCAGACACAAATTGGGACCAACGTAAAAAGAAGAATTCCTATCAAAGCAAGATGAATATCATAAAATAAAATGAAGTAGTAAAGAAAAAAGGACACGTCAAGTACAAACGGATACCAAAGAAAAATAAAGAAAATCATCCCTCCAAAACTCTATTAGTCAAATAAACTATGTGGCAAAATAAAAAAGGGAAAGGTATCCATCAAAATATTCCTCATATACAAAAGCAGACTTCCCAAGTATGGAACAAAGTATATCCAATGGTTGGTCCTAATTCCATGAAAACTTCCATTCCCACCAATCATCTCTCATCTTCCCAAGTTTGGAGAGTCAAAGGTTCCAAACCATCAACCAACCCATCTCATATTCCTTCATGCATGGCACTATCCACTTCATTCACAATATCTAATTCTCACATTGACCATGTTTTGGCTACTACTCTTCATCATAAGAATTTTGAAGACACTTTAGCATGATGTGCACACATAGACAAGGTTAATTCTAGTATCCACAAGGCAGATCAAAGTTCTTCAAAATTGTATTCAAGTTCTCGTATCTTAGGAAAGCAACTTCTTCAAGTAGGATATAACTGGCACGGTATGACAATGGCCTCTACATCAATTCCACCAGGTGGTTCAACATAAGGGTAAAAATTCCAAAAAATAAAGAAAATAGTAAAAATAAAAATCATCCTCCAATGAAAACCACTTCGGTGGTGCTTTGGGAAATTACTATGATGAAAACCTGGAAAACAGGCATCATGAGTAGAATTGATCATCTATATGATCCTTCTCAGATAGAAGCATCTCTTCCTTGTCATGATAATTCCAATTTTCCCTTCATCCATCCAATCCATATTCATCTATATATTCCACTTTATCTTGATCTTAATAAAGATTCGATGTATACTTCAACTCTACTCACAGAAAAAATTTGACTAGTTCTTTACCATTTTAACTCATGAAGTCCCATAGCCCATATCTAGCATGATAAGACTCTATTGAACTCTTCGCATATACATTACCTATATTTGTTTGTCCATTGAACTATTAAGTATTGCTAGACACTAGGAGCAAGTTATTAAACTCTTATTTTTTAATAACTCTTGACTCATGTCTTATACCCATAACATGACATTGACGTCGTCATCTAGGTATCATTTACCTCAAAATATCCTCAAAAATCCCAAAGAGATTCATACAAAATTCATCAGAAAAATCCAAAAACACCAAAATCTTGTACAGCTAAAACCCAAAAACATTTACAAAATTATAAAGTTAAAATCCAAAACATCCAAAACACATCAAAATCCCTAAAAAGGTCAAAACATCAAAAACAAAAAATGTTACATTGTTGAACTATGAGTCTCTAAGCTTGAACATAGGCAAGGCATATCGGAGATTGCTGGATTTTTTGGTTGTGTTGCTTATATGTGGTTTTCATTGATGTCAACACTATTAGCATTAATGTCTTGAAGACTGTATATGTCGAGGATATTGAGAAAATTGTAATAAAATATGTTGCAGGTTGTTGGTGAAGCTGTGAAGTTCCGTATGTTAGAGAGTTCAAAATATTGAATGTGGGAAGTTGTTGATTAATGCATTTTTTTTCAATCCTATCTAGTTTATCCACTGAAAATTTCAAAGGTTCACATGAAGATTTGATTGAGTTGTGAGTTTTTGTGTTTCGACATTTTTTTGTTTTTGTAGTTGGTGTTTTTGAAAGAAGATGTTGTGTTCCTAAGAATCTGAGTTGATGCAAATTCTTTTGTGGTGTTTCATGATGTTTGTGGATGTTTCTAGATCATTCTCTATCTATGTTGTTAATTCACATTGATTAGTGTGCTTGCGATCAAATATTTCCTCTTGCGTGTTCATGTTTTTCATGTTCATGGTCGACACGGTGATTGTAGTGTGTTGTGAATCTTCAAGGAATAATCTTTAGAGCTGTTTTGTGTTTGAGGATATTAATTTTGGTCTTGATTATGTTTTTTCTGACTTTGGTTGCTTCGCATTGATAATTACTTATGTTTTTGGCCGATAATTTATATTCATTTTATACCTTATTGAATCTGATTGTAGATGATTTATCCTTGATGCAGATATATATAACCAATTGTTAATATCATTTGGATGTGTGTATGAAGTGTGACATGTGTGTGTGATATGAAGTATGTGAAGTCTGAGTGTTGTGTGAGAATAAAGATCAGACCATTCGAAGGCAGAGAGAAAGTGTGAAGAAGAGTGAGCAGAGTTTATGTGCTTAACCAAAACTATTATCAGGCATTAGTGGATGTTATTTTATCAGTTCAAAATCTTCAAATGGATTTAATCTGAATGTAACAGTAAGATAGTGTTTCTTCCTTTGGACAAAAATCCTTTTGTATTTGAGCAGTGAGCTCTAGGCAGTGTGCCTGAATGCAAGTGCATTCTCCATTTTCTATAATTTTAACAAAGTATAGTCTTGTGGATTAACCTCCATCATGTTTTTTCTCCTAACAAGGTTTTCCATGCAAAAATCTTGGTGTTATGTATGTTTCTGATGTGTTGATGGTTTATGCTTTCGTGTTTAATGATCAGATTTGAGAATAATTTTAAATCAATATAATTTTTGTGACAACTAATTCACCCCCCCTCTCAGTTATCTTCCCTTGTGTTGCCAATAATTTGTATTAGAGCTTGTTCTTTGGAAGAATTTTAATAGCTTGAGGTGATCTGGGATGGCGACATACAAGGATAGTCCAAGATTTGATGGAACAAATTACTCTCTGTGGAAGACTCCAATGGAGTGTCATCTGAGATGAATTGGTGAATCTTACAGGAACATTACAAAGGATAGGTATATCACTCCACATAATGGCCCCTCTACTACTACTAAGACTAAAGATGTTGAGTACAATATAAGGGCTAAGGAAGCATTGTTGAGTGCTTTAACTGATTCTAAGATGACAAATGTAATGGACTTGAAGACTGCTTATGGGATCCAGAAAAATTTAGAAGCCTTGTATGAAGGTGATACACATGTGAAGATTGCTAAGTTGCATAGTCTGAAAGGAAAATATGAAACATTGAAAATGGGAGAAGATAAGAACATCACTTCTTTTATGCAAAGAGTAAATGAACTTGTGTGTAATATTAGATGTGTTGGTGGAACATCAGAAGAATCAGAGATTTTTGCTAAAGTGCTCAGATCCTTGCCTTTTGCATACAAACAAATTTTTTTTGCTATTGAGGAGATTTGGACTATGACAAATGTAACCAGAGACATGTTGATTGCTAAGCTTTTTTCTTTTGAGTTAAGTGAGTTTGGTGATGCTCTTCCTAAGATAGAATATGCATTCAAACCTACTACCTCCAAAAAATATAAGCAAAGATATGATTCGCGTGAAACTTATTCTAGAAAGGTATTCAAGTATGAGGAAGAAATGAGACAAATTGAAAAAGAAGAAAGATAACTGAATGCGCTTGAAGCTCTTATTGTCAAAAGGGAAGTCAAAGAAGAAGTTAAGTATAAAGGGAAATTGGCTCTTAAATTTTTTTCTTGCAATAAGATAGCTCACTTTGCCTCAAGGTGTCCTAAAAGAGTTCTTAAGCCGAGATTTAACAAGCATAGATTTCAAAGGAAGTGTTATTATGCTACTGATGAAGCTATGATAGATGATGACTCTGATAAAGGGAATTTAAGTGAAGATGAGTTTGTATTTATTTATATTTGTATCAATGGGTAAATTTCGGGTAAAGTGTTAGCGGATTAGATTAAATAAAAAACCCAAAGAAAACTATGGAATACAAAGAAAGCAAATAATAAAAATGATTATACCAGAATATTTGTTGCTTCCATGATTCTCTTCCATAGCACCTCCTAGCTTGCAGCGTATGATTGCGCCCTCAAATTTGTGTGTGAGCAATTTGACTATGACATTGTCCTATGCAATTTTTGAAGGATTTTAATGAATTAAATGCAAGAATGCAAGATGAAGAATAAGAAGAAGTTGAAAATTTTCAGAGACTAATAGATGTCGAAATGAAGACAAAATTGGCATTTTATAGAAAATACAATTTTGTACGGATGGATGAGATTAAAGATTGATAAATGCCCTAGAATCTGTGGTCAAGATTCAAAATAAAAATCCCTTAATTAGGGTGAGGGCAACTCTAGGATGAAATTCAATTTGAGTGGACAAGATTTAATTTAAGAAATTAAATCAAGGAACGAGATTAGTTGTGATAGTGAGATGAGAATTAGCAAATAGAAAAAGGATGAGATAGAAAATCAAGTCATTTTAGAAATAACTTACTTTGTGGAGAGAAATGCTATTTTGAAATTAATAATTTAAATTAATTCCAAAATGGTGAATTTATGTGACAATAAATAATAATAATTTAAAATTATTTACTTGGAAAGAGGGAAATTGCCAATTTAAATAAAATGCTTTTATTTAAATTTAGAAACAAAATCAATAAGACAATTTAATAATTAAAATTATTCAATTGTGGAGGAAAATTAGAAAGTGGCTAATTTTAAATATGATTTTATTTAAAATTAAAAAGAAAGTTGAAGAGGATAATAATTAAATAAATAATAGGAATTTATTTAATTATGAGCAAACATAAATAATTAATGACGTATTAAATAAATAAATAAAGTTTATTTATTTAAATAATCATGAGGAAGTAATGGACTAATAATAATTAAATAAATTTAGGAATTTATTTAATTATAGAGTGACATAAGCAATTAGCGACGTATTTAAATAATAAATGTCATTTATTTAAATAGTTAGGAGGAATAAAAGACGTGAATTAATTAATTAAATAATTAATAGTTGACATTGGACTATAGGACATAATTAAATATTTTAATTATGTTGAGATGAAGCATGATATAGAAAAATGTGGTTTGCGGGTCTAGGCCATTTTTATGTGTCTACATTTGCCCCTCTTTGTCATAATGCAGCTTGTCGCATTGTGACAAAGAAAACAAGTCAAGAATATGCCCCAGTGCAAAATAGGATAAGGAAGAATGACGAGGAGGTAGCAGTATGCCCCTCGAGAGGACAGTTGGGTTCCGAGAATACGAGTGGGCTCTCGAAATGGATTAGAAAGACTAGAAGATGAAAGACACAAGTATATAGGAAAGATAGATAAAGATGATAATGATGTGGACTAGAAGAAATGTTAGAGAGGAAAAGATGAATGTTAGGATAGAAGGAAATGTAAGTTAGTGCGAAAAAAGAGATGCATGTTAAAATCCTTCAATATTTTCCAAGGTACTAGTAAGTGTTGCTTGAATCATCATTGGGCGGTAAAAATGACACAAATGGAAAACAAACACAAGGGTATGACATAGATGAAGGTGTGCAAGGTCATCCACTTGCAAGACAAATGGTCGCAGACAAGGAATGTCCTAACTCATACTAAGGGCCAAGTTGCCTTAGTCTTTCTGTCGAGACAATCCACAAACATTAGTCAAAGAAAAATAGAATAGGTCATGAGACGTCATCGCACCTCTAAATCCTTCATGGGACATTCTCTAGGTAGCTAGTAACATGACCAAAAGACAAGTCAATAAAAAGATAAGACAAAATAGCCAAAAATTAACAGCCATTTAATTGTATTGCCAATGTTCATTTGCCGAAGATTAATTGTTTGATAGCTTGATAGTTTGACAGTTCTGATGGTTTGACGGGGCCTAAGGTCAGGAAAGACGCATCTTGAAAAGGAAAATGACATTTTGACGAGGTCCAAATCCAAGAAAGACACATCTTTAAGAGGACCAAGAAGTGACGATATTGACATTTTGACTAATGTTTTGGCAAGCTGATTGATGTTGACTGGATAATTGATTGGCTTATGATGTTTGATTTTGACCAATTTTGACATTGATGTTTCAAATGACTGTCTTGTGTCAAGTGCGACTATGTCTACTTTATTTGAATGATGCAACCATGCTTGACTTATGATTTTATTTGGACAAACCTAAAAGGATTGACCTAATGTCTCGGGGACTCAAAGATGAGCCTTGCCTACGTATCAAATGCGCAGAGACAACATAGTTCGGACTCTGACAAAGATTGATTGACGTGATTGACTGGACTGAAGGGACAAGCATTGAAGTTGACTCTGTTTTTGGGATTTTGACATTGATTTGGATGTTTTTTGTATTTTCTTTAGGACATTTTTCAATTTTTAGGTCTTTTGTCAGGACTTTATATGATTTTTATGACTTTTTTCAAGACTTTTTCAGATTTTGTTTAGAACTTTTTAAAGATTTTTAAGACTTTTTTTAGATTTTTAGGATTTTTTTAAGGACTTTTTCATATTTTTATGCCTTTTTTGATGTTTTACGAAAATTGTGACAAAATGCATGTGAATGATGCCAACGCACATGAATCCAAGGACAACCATGATTTTTCTGCTAGTCAAGTTGAATATTGATTGGCAGGTGACAATGACGATGACACCATTATTTGACATGGGAAGGACACATCCCGAAACAACATGAAGATGGCAATGATATGACAAGAGGATAAAATTCTGCAACCGAGCCAAGGACAAAGTCGAGGAATGTTTTGGATGATGCACCACGTTTGACATATTGTTGCATTTGGAATGACTTGGTGAGGACTAGATGGGATGACGAGGGATCTTAGACCATTCACAAGGGAAACCAAGATGGGTGATAGGTATAAAAGGACAATGGATGGCTTTGGTAAAAGATAGGAGACATGGATGGCTTGGACTAGGAGAATTATCATATGGTCTCCAAGGATGATGTCACATAGGGGATAATGAGGCTATGGTATTTTGTGACTAGTGTATGACCAAAAGATAGACATGTCAAGAGTTTTCCCAAAGCATGATTTATGTTTGTATTTTAGTCCTTATCAAGATCAAAGTCGGGGGGAAAATGGACAGAAAGTGATAGGGTTTAGATGGATAGATGGAAATGTCATGTGAAGGGCATGGGAGATGAGATGACTTTCTCCCAAGTGTAATGGTCCACATACATGATTTATTCTACACATGACGCCTGTTTGCCAAGTTTTCATCATGGAACTTATCCAAAGCGCCTGTTTGCTAGGTTTTCACTGTTGGATGAAAGCTTTCTCTTTACTATTTTTTATATTTTCTGATTTTTTTGGTGTCACCAAGATGCCTTTTTTCCAGGTTTTCATCAAGGTGACGATTTTTTGATTTTTGATTTTTTTTTGTATTTTTGTATTTTGGGATTTTTTTAATTTTTTTTGCCGAATAGCCTTGCTGCTTTAGATGACCACTGACTTTGTTGAATCCTTTGACAGTGTCGATATAGAGACTGGTCCCATGACATTCCAATAATGATCTTTCTGAAATAGTTGTCTTGTCATGATGATAGTGCTTGCGTACAACTGATTGATGTCATTGTGATCCTTTTTGATACTAGAGTTGGCCTTATCAAAATACGCACATAGTGATAGAGTGTCATGAGAGTCCTTATGATATAGAGTTGTTGCCAAGATGCGAAAAAATTGTGACATGGTATGTTTGGACTTTAAGGAGGATGTAGGATTATGATGGATGATGGTGGACATGGATGAGTTGGTTGGATGTTTCGGTATATCTATTTTTATTCTCCAAACTTTAGGTGTCGAGTTAAGATGGTTTTTGGAACCAACATTTTTATGTCTTTCTTGATGACCATTTTGGAGGGGGTGGACATGTATTATATGTGGGAGTCCTCTTATGCTATGGCTCCACATTTTGATTGACTTTTGGATTTGGCATATTTTCTTTGCCTGATTTATTATTTTCTTGACTTGACCCATTTTTTTTTGGGATCCACTTTAGCTTTATTTGTCCACTTGATTTTTTGTCTAATTCCATGGCCTTTGACATTTGATTTTGATCTTTGTATGTGTAAGACTTTTTTTGGTTCCAAATGGATGGTTTATTTATGATGGAATGATGGTTTGGGGTGTGGAGGGACAGGGTGTTGGCAACAATCTTATGATAAGGACTACTCGTGACACCCATTTTGATGTTTGTATTAGATAATGTTGCCCCCAATATCAAGGAGGGACCACTAACTTCATTAGATTTTCCAATTGATGAATAGACGAGACCTTGATGTCTATAATGTTCTTGAACTTGTACGGGTTCCAAAATTCCTTGCTCGTGTAGGCCTAATCCTTTTCCCTGATAATGTATGTTTTGAGAAAATTTTTTGGTGATGGGATACTTGTCATTTTGGAAGAAAGATGCTAACCCATCCTTATTGTAAAAACTAATTCTTGAAATATTCTCATCTATAAGAAAGCCTGCTCTGAAAAAGATAGATGATCCTAATTGATAGGATGTAGCTTCATTGACATGTTTGACAGATTTTTGATTAATATTTTTAGTCTGATTTGGTGACATGTCAGACTCTTGTGATTTTGTTGGTGCTTCCAAGTCTATTTCAAAACTGTCTTCATGATCATTGTCATAAAGCCCACTGAATTCAGCTATAGCTTGATCATTTGCAAATGTTTCCATGCTAGAATATTCGTGTTTTAGTGTTAGATCATTTATGTGTCCCATAGTGGCAAGTGTCTCACTTTTGAAAGTGTCAATACTTGAAGTTTGGATGGAATCATCTTCAAGTGTTTCATCATGAATGGCATAGAGATCGAGGAGTGGATCATTTTGGAATTCTTCAAAAGTAGTGCCTTGATCAAAGATGGGCTTAGTTGGAATGATATGGTCAAAAATAGGGTCTTGACCAAGAATAGGTTTGTCTTGAATGGCATGGTTTTGGATGGACTCCTGACCAAAGATAGGTGTATTTGGTATGCCATGATTGTCCAGGAGGAGTTCTTGAATGGACATAAAGATGGGGTCCAATGGACTACTTTGATCTTGACATGACGGTGATGTTATAGTGTTGTGCTTTAGACTTTCCTCTTGACATGTATCCTCAAGTGTGGGTAAGAAGGTGGGACCTTGGAGACCATGACTAGATATGTTTTCATGAAAACATGGAGTGTCCTAGAATGGATTGGTGTATAATGGACTAGGATATGACATGGAGGTTTGGAATTGGTTCAGGGATGATGGACCAGGATAGGACATGAATGTATGACAAGGATTTGACGTGGATGGAGGACTAGGATATGATGTGAATGGAGGATTAGGATATGACGTGAATGGTGGTCTAGATGAAGGACTAAGATATGATGTGGAGGCTTGGAATGGATTGATGGATGGCCGATTTCCCTTTTCAATGTTAGGGTGGGTACGAATAATGGAATTTTGTTGTGACTTAGTGCCATGGATGGTGTTAGGGGACTCTTGATAGTAGATGGATAGAGGACTAGGAATCATGGATTTTTGGTAAGAGGGATAGATGGATGGAGGGCTAGGGGTTGTAAATTTGGAATTAGATTGGAGGTATAGTGTTTTTAAGTCCCTAGCCAGTTGTGCTTGACCATTACTACTGAATTGGCTTTCAATTCAACTAGCAAGCATATCATATTGACTTGAAGACATGATGGTGGATGGAATGAGACTAAGACTATGCAAAGTGATAATGAGGACAAAAAGGAATGTCAAATGCAAAGTGGTAATGAGGTAATTATGTCAAATGATATTTAGGAAAGGTTTCCTAACCATTCAAGGTTTAGCGAATGTCTCAATTTGGATTGTCAAAGGACTAGTTTGAAGGAAAAGATGATAAAATGACAAGGTGAGATTTACACACTAGACTTATGAGTTGGAAATAGCTCACAAGAGGACAATGACTTAGGATTGATTTTTTTTTGACTTGGCCCAATGACAACATATTTTTGAGACAAAGGTTTGACAATGTAAGGAAAGTTTGCCTATCCCAAAGGTGTGCAAAAGTTTGAGGACTTAAGACTTTTCCTATGAAGATGATGATGGATTGCAAGCTAAATGCAAAGATGGATGACTTGGACAAGTGCTGGTTTTGGTTTCGGACAAACGCTGTTGGAAAAAGATGTCAGGAAAAATCTTCTTGCAAAATGTTTGGCCTCAGGTTTCTGACAGCAATAAAGTTTCTTAGTTGACAGGAAAATGCGTCGCTCAAGGTTTCAAATGCATTGCAATTTCATATGCATCCTTATCAGAAGAAATTGCATTTCAGGAAGGTAAATGCATTGCAAAATAAGTAGATGCATCTCAGATTCTAGAAAATGCGTTGCAATATAGCATATGTGTTGCAGGATTTAGTGGGTGTTGTTCAAAATGGAAAATGCAGCGTGATAGAGAAATTGAGGTGTTTAGTAAATCCAATGTGGTGAATGATAGGTAATTGCCACATGTTGGATGGTGATTGCAGCTTGATAGAGAAGATGCGGCTCAGGAATAGGCAATTTTGGTTCAATATTTTGGATGCGGCATTTGATCAATCAAATGTGTCAAATGACAGTCAATTACGATGTTACAAAGAACAATTGCGGCTTGATAGAGTAGATGTGGCTCGGTTATAATAAGTTGTGGTGCAAGATAAAAAATGTGTCACATAAAGTGTTTTGATAAAATTTCAAGTAGACTGCAAAGATTTGTTTCAGTTTGGAAAATTTGTTTCAGATTTTGGCAAGTTTGTTGTTCATTTGTGTAAGAAAACAATTGGAAAACACATGATGTTGTAAAAAATGAAAAAAAAAAACACATAGATAACATTTACCAAACCCTATGGCTGCAAGGACAATATTCTTATGGATCCCACTAACTGCATATCCTTAGCGGATGAATTCAGAAGCTTGGCCCCATGGGCTCCCCCTTACAGTGCACTCACTTCTCAGGGCAACCAAGCATCCAACCTCCATGAAACTCCCATGGCAGATTGATCATCTCTACTAAAGACTGCACAGGTGCGGGTGCCTTGACAACGACCGTTGTTGCACCAAATAATAGAAGGTTTTGGGCTTACTAAAACAAAGTTTTTAATTCGAGCACCTGTTTAGAAGGCCATGAGAGAGGCATTGTCATCCCAATCTACAGAGGTTACGCTCTATAGGTTTTGACGCACCACAAGGGTACTAGGGAGTCAATTGTTGGTTTGCAAGAAGTTCTGTAATGCTAAGCTTTCCTTAACATTAAAATTTATATACCAGTTGGGTATCACTTGGCTTTAGCGCGTTCCCGGTTTGAGACGCTTTGGGGCGAGTAATTTTTCCCACCAAAGAAGGCCCAATTTCTAAGGCTAACAAAAGTGAGCCAAAATATTCATAGCTCAATCAATCTTTGTTTAAAAACAAAGAGAGAGCACATGAATATGTTAACTCACACTCGCATGGTGTTCATTTTAAGCCAAAAATGAAATGTGTTAACAAACAGAAAAAACATGGGGTTCACTTTAACCGTTTGTAGTATTTGTCAAATATGGGGTTCATTTTAACCGTTTGTAGTGTGAGCTAACTAACAGTTCGTTTTAAACCCATGAAAAAAAAAAAATCTTTTTAAACCAATGAATGAACATGCATGTTGTGTTCTTTTTAGCCCAAATAGAATGTGTGAGTGTTCATTTTAACCCATGAATGGAATGCATGATTGTTTGTTTGTTTAATTAAATTGTAGAAAAAAAAGAAACAAACAATAACAATGGGTTAGATTCTAGCTCGACACACGCTGTCACACATAGATCAGTAACCCTAAAATGTTTAATCTAGAAGTATAAAAATCAGAAGAAATCTGAAAAAAAGAGAACACAGAAACACTTTTTCTTTTACCAGTCAGTTGTGTCACAACAGAGAAGATGCGGCTCAGTTCAACATATGTGTCGCTCTAGCTTGCAGATGCGGCACTAAATGGCATTTGTGGTTCGAAGTCTAGAGAATGCGGCTCAACAGGTCATTTGCGTCGCTAGGTCAGTCAGATGCAACACAACATAGCGATTGTGTCGCTCGTGCAAGCAGATGCGGCGCAACAAAGAAGTTGTGTCACAAGAAATGTTGAATGCATCGTTCCATACCTGTACCTGCAAAATGACACCAAAAAAAAAAAAAACCGTATGGAAAGCCTACAAAAATGTGTTAAAAAAAAAACAGTCGGGTTCACCAATGTATCAATGAGTAAATTTCAGGTAAACTGTTAGCGGATTATATTAAATAAAAACCCAAAGAAATCTATGGAATACAAAGAAAGAAAATAATAAAAATGATTATACCAAAATATTCATTGCTTCCATGATTCACTTCTATAGCACCTCCTAGCTTGCAGCGTATGATTGTGCCCTCATATTTGTGTGTGAGCAATTTGACTATGATGTTGTCCTATGAGAGTTTTGAAGGATTCTAATAAATTAAATGCAAGAATGAAAGATGAAGAATAAGAAGAAGAAGTTGACAAAGTTCAGAGACTAAGAGATGTTGAAATGAAGACAAAATTGACATTTTATACAAAATACAATTTTGTATGGACAGATGAGATTAAAGATTGATAAGTGCCCTAGAATATGTGGTCAAGATTCAAAATAACAATCCCTTAATTAGGGTTAGGGCAACTCTAGGATGAAATTCAATTTGAGTGGACAAGATTTAATTTAAGAAATTAAATCAAGGAACAAGATTAGTTGTGACAGTGAGATGAGAATTAGCAAGTAGAAAAAGGATGAGGTAGAAAATCAAGATTTAATTTTTTAATGATGAGAAAAAATTATTTATTATTTCTTGTAAAATTAAGTTGCTAATTTTACTTTGTGGAGAGAAATGCTATTTTGAAATTAATATTTTAAATTAATTCCAAAATGGTGAATTCATGTGACAATAAATAATAATAATTTAAAATTATTTACTTGGAAAGAGGGAAATTGCCAATTTAAATAAAATGTTTTTATTTAAATTTAGAAACAAAATCAATAAGACAATTAATAATTAAAATTATTCAATTGTGGAGGAAAATTAAAAAGTGGGTAATTTTAAATATGATTTTATTTAAAATTAGAAAGAAAGTTGAAGAGGATAATAATTAAATAAATAATAGGAATTTATTTAATTATGAGTAGACATAAATAATTAATGACATATTAAATAAATAAATAAAGTTTATTTATTTAAATAATCATGAGGAAGTAATGGACTAATAATAATTAAATAAATTTAGGAATTTATTTAATTATAGAATGACATAAGCAATTAGCGACGTATTTAAATAATAAATGTAATTTATTTAAATAGTCAGGAGGAATAAAAGACGTGAATTAATTTAATAATTAATAGTTGGCATTGGACTATAGGACATAATTAAATATTTTAATTATGTTGAGATGACGCATGATATAGAAAAATGTGGTTTGCGGATCTAGGCCATTTTTATGTGTCTACACTATCAAGGAAAGTAATCGTGTGTCTACTAAATCTTCTAGTTGTATAAATGTGGATAAAGACCTAGTTTCTCGAATTGAAGAAAAAGATGAATGGGTGATCGACAGTGGATGCTCACATCACATGATAGATGATAAAAGTAAATTTGTGAGCTTGGAAAATTATGATGGTGGTGTTGTAATATTTGGTGATAACAATGATGGTATAATCCATGGCAGAGGATGTATTTCTTTTGATGGTAATCATAATACTAATGATGTCCTATATGTTGAAGGATTGAAGCATATTCTTTTAAGTGTTGGATAGATGGTTGACAAGGGATGTAATCTTCAATTCAAGGATGGAAGGTGTAGAATATTGGGGAGTTCTAGAAATGTGATTACATCTGGTACAAAAAAAAAAGGTAATATCTTTCACTTGAGTACTGGTAGTAAAAAAAATTTGATTTCTCAAGTTGATGAAAGTTGGTTGTGGCATAGAAGATTGTGTCATGCAAACTTTGACAATATTATCAAGATAAGTTCTGTAGACATGGAAAATTGACCAACGCACTTGATCCCGATTACTAACATCGCTTCTCCCTGAATCATACTCTCAGCTTATCATCACTTTTCATCTCTTGATTAGATAAATCGTTATTTATTTGATTAAGTCACATTCCCCTTTGTTCATTAAATTAATCAATTTAATTTAATTAACCCTAAATCCCTCTTTAATTAAATAATTCATCTTATTTGATTAAATCCCTAAAGTTTTCTTATTAAATTGAATAAATTAAACCTTATTTGATTTAATCTAACATTATCCCGTTTAGTTAAGTAAATCAAAACATTTATTTAATTAAACCCTTCCTCTCAATTTGATTTAAATCAATGCATAAATTTAAGTCTAAATTGCCACATCTCCTCATTCATCATTAAATTAATTAACCCATGATTAATTTAATCCTAAAACATGTCTCATTCTCTAGAGAATGCAACTTGTACAATAAATCAATTACTTTGATTTATTAAATTGCCTATTTTCTCTCAACATGGAATAAGGGAGGAATATTCCTTCAAATTTGAATTCAAATCCAAGTGGATTTGTCCTTCCAACAAAGCATTCACTCCTCTTAGATGTCCTTGTGCATTGAGCCAAGTGGCATTTATTTCATTCTTTTTCCCTCTCACATGTCATTTTCTCAATTTCAAATTCCACCTAATATCATTTATTGGCACTTTGATCAAAATGTGCACAACCTTCAACCATTCACATCTTGACAAGTCGCACTTGGCCATTCGATGTTGAATGATCCCACATTGTTCAATTTCACTCTCTCTTCCAATTTGGAAATCTATAAATACGAGACTCTTCCTCTCATTCTATCATCCACAAATTGAGTAAACTTACTATACTCAATTTCATTCTCAAGTACTTCCATTTTCATCTATTTCATCAAGTTCTTAGCTAGGTTATGCAAATTTTTCATTATGGAGTTTGATTGAGTCTTCATCAAAGTGGATCACTCATCAAATTATCAACATTGCAGCAAAGGAGTTGGGAAAGTGCCAATTTATACACATAATTGGCACGAATTCCCCCATGGGATCAAGAGTTTGCATTGCTTAATTAGGATTTCATTTATCTTTTTTGTTTGTTCTTAATTTTCCTATTATTGAGCATTATAAATAGATTTCATGGGGAATCCTTGTCTTAACTTGCATATGAGCTTACTAATGTGTTTGTTTCGTGTGTTTGTGCAGGTATAGGATTGGGGTTCACAAGTTCTACCCAAGTAGTGAGAGATCTTCCTAAGTTGGTGAAACCTACTAATACTATATGCAAAGAATGTCAGTTACGAAAGAAAACTAGAATTTCATTCAAAAGCAAGCAATATTGTTCAAATTAAGTATTGGAGCTTGTGCATACTAACTTGTGTGGTCTTGCTAGAATTAGAATTTTACAAGGAGACACGTATTTCATGTTACTCATTGATGATTATTTTAGATTGATGTGGGTTACCTTCTTAAGAGAAAAAACTAAAGCTCTATAGAAATTCAATATTTTCAAGGCTATGGTTGAGATAGAGACAAGTTTGAAGATTAAATGTCTGAGATCAGATAGAGGTGGTGAATTCACTTCTAGTGAGTTTAATTCCTTCTATGAAGAACATGGGATAAAGAGATAGTTATCTGCACTATGAACCCCTCAACAAAATGGAGTTGTGGAAAGGAAGAATAGGACAATCCTAGATTCTACTAGGACTATGATGCTTGAAGGAAATGTCCCTCATAACTACTGGAGAGAAGCTATGAGTACTACTATCTATACTCTCAACCAGGTACAAATCAAAGGTGATATTGGTAAGACCCCTTATGAGCTATGGTTTGGTCATAAGCCTACTGTTAGATACTTCAAAATCTTTGGGAGTAAATTTTATATTAAAAGAGATGAATATATAGGAAATTTTGATGCTAGGAGTGATGAAGGAATATTTCTTGGTTATTCTACTAAAAGTAAAGCCTCTTAATGCTACAATAAGAGATTGAGGAAAGTAGTTAACAGTGCTAATGTGAAGGTTGATGAAGACACGGTTAGACCATCTAAAACCTATGGATATGATTCAGATGATCAAAATGTCAGTTCAGTTCAAACACATAATCAAGTACAGATCATTCATGTGAATCAAGAAAGCCAAGAGAAAGGAAGTAGTAAAAGTGTTGAAGCGAGAACACAATAGCCTGAAATTCAAGAATAGCCTAAGACTCCAAGGCATGTAAGACTAAATTATTTAGAAGATCAAATTATAGGTGATAAGAACAAAGGTGTTCAGACTAGGAGAATAATTGCAAAAGATTATTGCTTGATATCAAAGACAACTTAGTAATGTCAATGAAGCATGCAAAGATGAACATTGGATGGAAGCAATGAAAGAAGAGTTAAAGAAAATTAAAAGGAATTATACATGGACTCTTGTTCCTAGACCTAAGGACAAAAATGTAATTGGAACTAAATGGGTCTTTCAGAACAAACTAAATGAGAAAGGTGAAGTCATTAGAAACAAAGAAATACTAGTATGTAAAGGATATTCTCATATGGAAGGAATTGACTTTCAAGAAAATTTTGCTCTTGTTGCTAGAATTGAAGTTGTGAGACTATTTCTTACTCATGCTACTTACAAAAACTACAAGGTTTATCAGACGGATGTTAAGTCAACATTTCTAAATGGTGAACTAAATGAAGCAGTATATATTGATCAACCTGATGGATTTCAATTGATTGATTAGGGAGATATGGTTTTTCAGTTGAAGAAAGAATTGTATGGACTTAAGCAAGCCCCAAGAGCTTGATATGCCAGATTGGACAAGTATTTGTTGAAGCTTTGATTTAACAAAGGTACTGCTAATAGTAACTTGTATTTCAAGATTGATTATGATAAAGATTTATTGTGGAAGTCTTTGTTGATGATATCATTTTTGGAGGAGATGATAGTTTGTGCATGAAGTTTTTTGATGAGATGCAAAGTGAGTTTGAAATGTCTATGATTGGAGAAATAAAATTATTTTTGGGATTGCAAATCACACAGTTAGATAAAGGGATTTTTATATCTCAGTCCAAATATGTGAGAATTACTTAAGAAGTTTGGTATGGAATATTCAAAGCCAGTTGGTACACCTATGGTGACCAGATGTAAGTTGACAACAAATGATGATTCTCCTATGGAAAATTAGAATCGATACAGATCCATGACTGGTGAATTGCTTTATTTAACTCAAACTAGACCTGAATTAACTCAAACTAGACCTGATATCATGAATTTCGTATGCATTGTTGCTAGATTTCAAGTTGATCCTAAAGAATCTCATGTGACAGTTGTAAAGAGTATTTTTAGATACTTGAAGGGAATCGTTGACTTTGGTCTATTGTATCCTAAAGAGGATGACCTTACCTTCAGTGTTTTTACTGATGTTGGTTGGGAAGGAGATGTGAATGACACAAAGCGTACTAGTGGTTTGCACATTTTTCTTGGGAAATAAGGCGATTTCATGGTTAATTAAGAAATAGAATGCCATTTCTTTGTCTACTACAGAGGCTACATACATTGTTGTTGCTAACAATTGTACCCAAGTATTGTGGATGAAGTAGATGTTGAAAGATATCAAAGTTGTGTATGATGAACCTATGGTTATATTCTATGATAATTTGAGTGCTATTAACATTTCTAATAATCTGGTGTTGCATTCAAAGACCAAGAATATATCTATAAAGTTTCACTTCTTGAAAGACAAGGTGAGTGATAAGGAAGTCAGACTAGAGTATGTTCCTACTAAAGAGAAATTTCAAATATCTTTACCAAACCCTTGCCTAAGGATACTTTTGAGTATCTCAAAGGGAAGCTAGGGGTAATTACCCCTCCTAATCAGAACTAAGATGCAAGTCTTTGCATTAGTTTGTGTATTTTATAGTCATATCCTAATTCAGATTGATGTTGTGGTGGTTGCTACTTAGGGGGAGTAGTGAAATTTTTAGAGAATATTGTTCAGAGCTTGTAATCTGTACCTTTTTCATTGATATCAAAGGCGAAGAAGAATCATGTGAAAAACTATAGGAGAGTCAAAAATAAAGGGAGATAAGAGTCAAGAGGATGTTGCGTTGATGGTGCTTTTCACATCATGTGTTGCCATCAATGCCAAAGGGGGATATTTTTGGATAATGTTGGAATTTGTGGTTGTGTTTCTCATATGTGATTTTCATTGATGTCAACACTATTAGCATGAATATCTTGAAGACTATATATGTCGAGGATATTGATAAAATTGTAATAAAATATGTTGTAGGTTGTTGGTGAAGCTATGAAGTTTAGTATGTTGGAGAGTTTAGAATATTGAATGTGGTAAGTTTTTGATTAATGGGTTTTTTGTCAAGCCTATCTAGTTTATCCATCAAAATTTTTAGAGGTTCGCATGAAGATTTGATCAAGCTATGAGTTTTTTTGTTTCGACAATTTCTTGTTTCTATAACTGGTGTTTCTAAAAGAAGATATTGCATTCCAAAGAATCTGAGTTGATGTGAATTCTTTTGTGGTGTTTCATGATTTTTGTGGATATTTCTAGATCATTCTCTATCTATGTTGTTGGTTCGCATTCATCGGTGTGCTCGTGATCGAAGATTTTCTCTTGTGTGTTCATGTTTTTCATGTTCATGGCTGATAGGGTGATTGTAGTGTGTTTTGGATCTTCGAGGATATTATTTTTGGTCTTCATTATGTCTTGGCCAACTTTGGTTGATTCACATTGATAATTACTTATATTTTGGGCCAATAGTTTGTATTCATTCTATAACTTATTAAAGTTGACTGTATATGGTGTTATCCTTGATGCAGATATATAACCAATTGTTTATATCATTTGCATGTGTGTATGAAGTGTGAGATGTGTATGTGATGTGAAGTGTGAGTGTTGTGTTTGAATAAAGATCAAATCATTCGAAGCCAGAGAGAAAGTATGAAGAAGAGTGAGCATAGTTTATGTGCCTAATCAGAACTGTTATCATGCATTAGTAGATGTTATTTTCTCATTTCAAAATATTTAGATGGATTTAATCTTAATGTAACTATAAGATAGTGTGTCTTCCTTTGGGCATAAATCCTTTTTGTATTTGAGTAGTCAACTTTAGGCAATGTGCCTGAATGCAAGTGCATTCTCCATTTTCTATAATTTTAATAGAGTATGATCTTGTGGATTAACCTCCATGGTGGTTTTTCACCTAACAGATTTTTCCACACAAAAATCTTGGTGTTATGTGTGTTTCTGATGTGTTGATGGTTTATTCTTTCATGTTTAATTATTAGATATGAGAATAAGTTCAAATCAGTATAATATATGTGACAACTGATTCACCCCCCCTCTTAGTTTTCTACCCTTGTGTTTCCAACAAGGCCATCATTGATGTGCCCCCGAGACACCCTAGGTCAGTCTTTTAGGATTTCGTCATAATAAACTAACATTTCCATCAACTATTCATATTTTCATTTTCAATAACTCAAGTCAATTGAACTATGAGGATTTTATGTCTATAACGTAGGCAAGGATCATCTTTGATCAGCCCTCAAGGCCCCTAGGATAGGTCTTTTATGTTAGGTTCTTGGTTGAAACTCTTAGAAAACCCATAAACATTCAAATATCTTGAAAACACTAAACATTCAAATATTAGAAAATCCTTAAACATTGAAAATCTCATAAAATCCTAAAACATTTGGAAATCTTAGAAAAACACAAAATCACTAGAAAACATTGAAAAACTCTAAAAGCCTCAAATAATCAAAAACCATAAACATTCACATAAACACTCAAAAATACCAAAAACAACATCAAAACATTTTCAAAATACCAAAAACATTGAAATAATCCAAAAAATTCAAAACCACCCATCTCATGTCACTTTCACCTACAATAAAATTTCCCCCATAATAAATCAAGTGTCACCTTCAACCTTTGGTAAAACAAATAGAAAGCAAGTATCACAAGTCGTAAAGTGAGAACTTAAGTGTCAAAATTTAAAGTTTGGATCATAGGTAAATGCATTAGTGGATTTTGTATCAATGACTTGTCATACACCTCATCGTAATAAAAACACTTGATCAACATGTCCTAGGATGCATCCTTCCTATGATGGACATCTATATTAGAGACCACCTTAGCTATATTGAAACTGGCAAGAGATATAGATAACACTCATTGTTTGTCTTTAATATTTTCTTTTGATTTATCTTAATGACTCATTCTTAGGACCTCTCAATGACATCTATCTAAATGATTTAGAGAGAAAGGAATGGGGCATCGATCATTATATTTCATTTTTTGTGCTTTTGGATACTCTTGTAAAATCATCTTGGTGCATACTTGCTTATTTGTGTGTAGGAAAGTTGTTTGGAGTACATTGTTGACTATTGCATATGCTTTGGTATGATATATTCTAATATTTTGACCTACATTCCAACATGATTTCTATATGTCAAGGTGTGAACAAAAACTATCCTATCTATTTTCATAGTCAAATTCCATTACACTAGATACAATTTCATTCTAGTTTTTAATACCTTGGTGCATCGTGTCTATGTGTTATATCAAAAATAAGGAATGACAGAAAATTCCAATCCCAAGATATGATAAAATCACCATCTAGTGGAATATGGCTTCTAGTGTTATCATTGATGGAAACCTAAGTCTATGATCCAGTCCATAGTTTAGTATTGGTTCATACCAGTAGACAAAATGAAGAATAGGGTATCCGATTAAAGACAAAGATGTCAATCTGTATACTTCGCCGGACTATTATTTTGAGTTATGGATCTTAGAGAAAGGTATGTTGATGTTTGTACTACCTTATTCAATAAGTATTGAGGTACGCATTTACCGGTGTACGATCTAGGATATCTGGTGCATTGATCTTCCCATTATATGTGCTAAAAGGCTGACTTGTCGAATATAGCCGTTGTGGATGACTAAGGCATAATTGGTTAGATTTTTTTATGCTCAAACATTTTTATTTGGATCTCTACTATACTTTGGCCGACTATGGGTGGTGTGCATAAAGAATTAGTTGAGGATTTAGCTGAAAAGTGAAAATTATTTTATATTTTAGCCAACATATGAATGATCAAACCTTTGATAGCGGATATATATAAGAGATCAGTTGTATCATTTTGAAAGAGGCGAATGTGTGAGATGTGAAGTATGCTAGTGTGTGATGAGAAATTCAGAAGGATAGTAATGTGAAATCATATGTACATGGATTTTTGATGAAAAGAGCAGAGCGAAGTCTAGAATCTGATCTATGAGCTTAATCGGAACTATAACCTAGCATAAGTAGATGCTACTACTTCAGTTTGAACATTCAAATGGTTTTAATTTGAAAATTTTCTAAGGTAGTGAGCCTTTCTATTTCAAGAAGTGATCTCTAGGCAGTGAACCTAAATGCAAGTGCATTCCCTTTTGTAAAACTTATATTTGAGTACTCAAATTGTCGATTGACCTTCACCATGGTTTTTCCCCTAATAGGGTTTCCACGTAAAAATCCTTATGTTATGGTGTTTTGGATGATTACTTTGTGTGTTTGCATCTTTTCTTTTGTTTAATGTGGGAATGGCTTAAATATCAGATTAATAAAGTTCAGTTTGCAGAACATTGATTCACCCCCCCTCTTAGTGTTCCATTGAGTCCAACAATTGGTATCAGAGCCTAGTTCCTCGAAAGAAGTTTAGAAGATTGAGGTGGATCTTGGAATGTAATGGAATTTTATAGTATTCAACAACAAATTTTGGTGGCACTTGATGACCTTGATCAGTCTAAAGCACAATTCATGGAATTGAGAGAGAATTTTAAAGATGCTGAGAAATTCATTCAGACATTGAAGGATCAAATTGTTAAATCCAGGGAGAAGAGAAAGGATATTTTTTATTAGATCAAGAAAAAAGAGAGAAGAAGCATGGATGATGTTCACTTGAATCAAACCTTGAAGGAAATAACTAAAGAATTTGAAAATCTTGCCAGAGATAATGCTACCTTGAAACATGAGATGGAATCTATGGTGATGAAGTTGACTAAGGACATTGAAGAAAGGAAGAAGAATGAGGAGAACCTTCCTTAGTCCTTAAAAGAAAAATTTGGTGAGTGTAGAAGAGTAAATGGAGAATTCATTCAGTTGGAGAGTGAACTGCAACAATCCAGAAACAATGAAGAAGAACTTGATAAACAAATTTTTATTCTCAGCAATGAACTTACTACTGCAAATGAATACAAGGAGAAGTTTAGGATTAGCTCAGTTAAGCTTGATGAGCTGACTCAAAGTCAGAAGAGTGGAAATGACAAGCGAGGTCTTGGATATGAAAAAGGAGAAAGCTTTGGATGTAGACAAAATAATTTCAGGAAAAGTAACCAGATGAACAAAGGTGGAAGGTATCTAGTAAGACAACCTAATGCTCAAAAGTTTAATGGATATTGTTTTGCTTGCAATAAATTTGGTCATATGGTAGCTCAATGCAGAAGTAAAATTAAATCAAGAGATTCATCATTTTTTGGTCAGTGTTTCAATTGAAAAAAGTTTGATCATAAATCAATTGAATGCAAAAATGTGTCAAACTACTCTATCAGTAGAAGGAATGTTGAATGTTATACCTGTGGAAGATTTGGGCATATTTCTGACCAATGTAGAAATCAATGGAATGATTGGTCTGGGCAACGAAATACTGTGTGTTACAATTTCAACAAATATGGTCACATTGTCAGATTTTATAGAAACAAAAATGTGGATAGAAGAGGTCTGATATACAAAGGAATAAATGCACAGAAAGATGATAAACAAAAAGGAAAAATGACTATGAATGAAATAAGAGATCAAATGAAGAATAAATGGGTAAGGAAGAATGAGTCTGATGTTGGAAATGGTTCTACATCATAACCTACTTCCGGTAAATCCTCCAGAAATTGACCTTAGGCCATTAGCCTAAGGGGAAGTTTTTCAAGAAAATCATGTTTCCCTTGTACGTAAGCTAGTATCGGAACATGAAAGATTGTCAAAAGGGTGTGTTAATGATATATAAAGGTTTTGGAAAACATTCACAAAGGAAATTCAAGAAATCATAGGTGCGTGAAAGAATTTTTCTCTCACTGTCTGAGAAAGAAGAGTATCCATAAAACCTAGGGAAAAGGCAATTATTACAAGTGTGTGAGCTATAAAAGGCAAGTTGAAACCCTCATTTGTCACTTTGCAATGAAGAAGAGAAGAATGAAAGCACTCAATAGTAGAATTTTGAAGGAGCGAAGTTAATTTGGCGACGAATCTCGAAACACATCAGGTATTTTAGTTGTTTTCAGAATTTCCATCTAATTTGGTGTGTGGTTGATAAACATAAGTACGGAAGGCAGAATGAAAAAAATCAAAGGGTCAATCAATTTAGATGAATATAATAGTGAGAAGATTATAGTTGTGATAAAAAAATTGTCACCTGATGAATTGAAGTGGTTGAGAGAAGCCAAACACAAGAATTTGGACATTTGGAATGAGTTTCCCTATTTCGAGAACACAAAAATCGTTAAATTCATTTTAAGCAGATTGAATGACAACACTTTGATTCTGGAAAAATCCTACATCATTTTGAAAGAATTCATTGGAAATTTGAGTGGATTATGAAAACTCAGGGATATACCAAGAAAGAAAGAATTCCAAAATAAAGAAGTTGAAACCCTAACCGGAGTAATTGGAGATCAAAGGTCACTGATAATCTCAAAAATCAAAAACCCTGTGACAAGGTACATTGCACACAGAGTATTATATAAAGTCTTTTTCAGAAATAGAGAAGGAGAAACCTCGGCTGGTGCAGTTTACATCTCTCACAAAATGATGATGGAAGGTCAAGACTTTGACTTGTGCAGACTACTAAAGGCTCAATTGATGGAGCATGTGCATTTAACAAAAGAGATAGATTACCCTTTTAGGTTTGGTACTCTAGTCATATGCTTATTAATTTATTTTCTGAATTGTTTACTGATGATCAACAATGTGGTGTGGGAAGTAAATGAACTAGTTTGCAAACAAATCTACACACACTCTAAGAGTATGGCTAATTGTGATCAAGAATTTGGAAATTTCTTTAAGAGTTTGCTAGGAAATTTTGGGTTAGTTGGTATTTCTCTTGCAGTAAGAGCACTTGAATTTGGTTCTTCTAGTGAGATGGAAAGAAAGAAGAAAAGAGAAAAGGAAACTATTGAATATACTCCTGTGAAATGCAAGATTCCTAAAATTGAGGGAAAAGGGAAAGAATAGGAAATTGTGGATATACTAGATGAGGAATCCGATGAGGAAACTGAGGACACACAAGGAAAAGATCTAGAATTAGTCGAACCTGAACAAGAAAAGGAAATGTTAGAAGAAAGTGAAGAATAAGATGACTTAACAAAGGAAAAGCTACTAAAACTTATTCACAAGGAAGGTGGGATGCGGAAAATTGCCAAATTATGGTCTATTAGACCCTCATATGATCAGGATATGATCTTAAGTGTACTAAATGCTCATGTTGTGCACAGTCAGATCAAATTGGAAATTTTGCAGAACATCTTATCAGAAGAAACGATTGAATGCATTAAGGAAACAATGGACTCTAAGTCTCAAGACAAAGAAGAAGGAGAAGTTATCTCACATTTGAAAGGGAAGTTTAGGCTATCACTCACCAAGTTGAAAAATAAAATGAATGAGTTGAGGCAATGCATAAGTGCAAAAAATAACATCTATAACTATTGCATCCATTGGCCTCATGTAGTTTGGAAACACAAAGAGAAGCTAGAGAAAATTGAGACAGAGTTAAATGGGATTGGAAAAAGTTTTGATATGTTTCAGGATTATGATGGCACAATCAAGAAAAGGATTCAAGAGCTATAGTCAAAGCACACAAAATTTCAATTCACTAAAAATACACTCGTGGACACCTTTTGGAAAGTGAAGGATCTAACTGAATGCAAATTGGAATAGATGGTTGAGATACTAAAGAAAGGTGAGAAATTAGAGGATGCCATCACAATCTCAGAATCCCTCATCGAAATTGTCAACAAGACATCCAAGAATAACAACATGATCATAATCATTGGGATTGCAATAGAAGCTTGGAAGAAATTTCTTTCGGAGATGAAAGAAAATAACAAGATAATTTTCTAACTCAAGTAGCAGTTGTTATCTTTCAAATTTTGAATTAGTTTTGAAGTTTTGGTTATATTTCAAAAAAGGAGATTGAACACGTTTTTTTTCAATTGTTAGCACATGGCTTCTAATTTTTTCATTGATTTCAAAGGGGGAGAGAGAGCAGTGAAAAATGCCTCATCAATCTAAGGGTGAGCTATGTTTTCAAGTTTTGACGTTTGACAACGTACTCATATTGGTCTTAACACTGTCATTTTTCACTAAGTGTTGCCATCAATGCCAAAGGGGGAGTTTTTTGGCATATGGCTTCTTGTTTTGTAATTGATGGAAACCTATGTCAGTGATCCGGTCTGCAGTTTAGTATTGGTTCATACTGGTAGACAAAATGAAGAACAATGTATTTGATTAAAGGCAAAGATGTCAATCTGTATACTTCACCAAACTATTATTTTGAGTTGTGGATCTTAGAGAAAGGTATGTTGATGTTCATACTACCTTATTCAAGAATTATCGAGTTACACATTTATTGGTGTAGGATCTAGGAGATTTGATGCATTGATCTTCCTATTATTTGTGCTAAAAGGTTGACTTGGTGAATATAGTCGTTGCGGATGACTAGGGCATAATTGGTTAAAACAATTTATGCTCGAACATGTCTATTTGGATACCTACTATAAAATGGCCGATTATGGATGGTGTGCATAAAGAATTAGTTGAGGATTTAGCTGACAGTTGAAAAGTATTTTATGTTTTAGCCAACATATGAATGATCAAATCTTTGATAGCGGATATATATAAGAGATCGATTGTATCATTTTGAAAGAGGAAAATGTGTGATATGTGAAGTATGCTAGTGTGTGATACAAAATTCAGAAGGATAGTAATGTGAAATCATCTATACATGGATTTGTGATGAAAAGAGCAGAGAAAAGCAGAGAAGAGAAGAGCATAGCAGAGCAGAGTAGAGCAGAGCGAAGTCTAGAATCTGATCTATGAGCTTAATCGGAACTGTAACCTGGCATAAGTTTATGCTATTACTTCAGTTCAAACATTCAGATGGTTTTAATCTGAACATTTTGCAAGACAGTGATCCTTTCCATTTTGAGTAGTGAGCTCTAGGCAGTGAGCCTGAATGCAAGTGCATTCCCTTTTGTAAAACTTATATTTAAGTACTTAAATTGTGGATTGACTTCCACCGTTGTTTTTTCCCTAATAGATTTTTCAAGTAAAAATCCTTATGTTATGGTGTTGCGGATGATTACTTTGGGTGTTTGCAAATTTTATTTGGTTTAATGTGGGAATAGTTTAAATATCAAATTAATAAAGTTCAGTTTGCATAACACTAATTCACCCCCCCCCCCTCTCAGTGGTCCCTTGATTCCAACATCATCATCATGCATCACCATCTCTAATAAAGCTTTGATGGATCATAGACATGTTGGACTTCTGAATCAATCTTGAAATAAATTGTCAATCCATTTATCTTATTCTTCTATCTTTACTAACAATTATATCCAAATATCAAATATCTATGATATATCAAAATATACATGAAGCAACCCATAGCTAATGATTGTCTATACATCCTAAAAAAATTCTACATCAATATTTGAGATAGCATGCTAGCAATCCCTCTTCCATTAGAACAGAGTGGGGCATCTATATCATCTTCAGCTCAACAATCTGAAAAGTTGTAGCTCTTTACTTCAAAAGAAACCTAAAATTTCAAGCATCTCAAGCATAAGTCTGATTTTCACCTATCAAGAGCTTGATCGGTTCACACTTTATTCTCTTATCAATCTGTCAAGGGAGAAACCAGCCATCTTTCGATCACATCGATATCAAATCATCTAATAGACTTTGTTCCTAGCCTTTCCAACAAATCTTGATCAAATTGTACAATCAATCATCATTGAGATATATCTTTCCCTACCAATCCTCGTGTTATTCAACACAATCCTTGCATTGTTTTGAATCCTCAACAATGTTATCAATCAATCAATCAAATCAATCAACTTTAGCTTGGCTATCAACATCTCAAAGAGATCATTGATATCCATTTCTACATTGTCATCATCATCAAAATCAACATCGAAATCAACGTTAGTGTTTGAACCAATGCAACGAGTAGATTGTTTCAAAGAAGGAAAAAATATAGACACTTATAAATGTCTCGATGGTTCGCATAGGCTAAGTAACATCATTTATTCCTAAAACATGTCATATTTTCTCTTAATTGATTAAATTAGCCTAGCTATTTAATTAATTACCTCATTTTCATTTATTAATCTAATTGACCTAATTAGGTTAATTATTCTTTTGGAAAAATAATATTCCCATGGAATATTCCTTCCCCTTTTGCACATTAAAACTTTATTTTAATTTGCTAAAATATCTATTTCCCTCACCCATGATAATATCCCAAAGAATATTCTCTTTTCTCACTCATTTGAAAAATGGAATATTCTTGCAAAGCTTCATGTGCAAGTTAACTCAAAACTTCTTATGCAAGTTAACTTGTGACCTCTTGTACAAGTCAAAAGTGTGTATGTTTGGATGAATGTAAGCCTTTGATTAAAATCAACTTGCATTTTCAACCCTTGATGAGAATCCACAATCCATACCTCCATATTCTTTCCTTTTTTACCATTGATTAATTTTTTTAATCTTAGCCCTTCATTTTTCATTTTCTTTCCTATAAATAGGTCACTATTTGGAGACAAATGGATCCATATTTAAACAACAAACTTATGTTGTTAAAATCATTTTCACTTTCACTCACATTGAACATCATTTTAACTCTATTTACTTGCATATTAGCTTAGCTTCCATGATAACATAGATGCATACATTTAGCTTATTTTTTAATTAGAATTATAATATTTTGAAGCTTGCATACATTTAGAGAAAATTTTCATACACCCATATTGATCACCTTAGCATAAATCATGTTAAAATAGCTTTCATCATGTTCATTTAGTTTTAAACCATGTTTTTATACACATCTAGCAATGGTTTCATCATTTTTCTTCAATAAAACTGATTGAAACAAGGTCATTATCTAAGGGATTAGGAAATGTTCAATATCAATGTGAAACCACTCCCCCAATAGGATAAGTTTCAATGTCTTAGATTAGAGGTTTGTCAAGCGTTCATGATTTAGAATGTTAGTTTTAATGGCTTCTTTGTATTTGTTTAAAGTGAATGATCTTATTGGGATTAATGTTTAGTGGGTTAAATATGCCTCAAATTCATATGGATCGAGTGTAGTTAACCTATTCTATGCCATTGGTCACACAAATCATATCAAATATTCAAGGCAAAGAAACTAGAACTATCCCTTCATAACATGCCTTGTCCTATAACTGAACCAACCATTCTTGATGAGTCAATGCTTGAACCAAAAACACTTCCAAACATACAAGAACAATCTATAGAACAACCTCCTATAGTTTCATACAAGAGACCATGAGATAATATAAACAATCTCTTTGTACCTCCTAGAGTCATAATTGTTTACAAAGTCAAAGAGAAAGAGGTTGAACAACATATTGTTGTTCCCTCTAGTCCTCAAAAGAAGAGACGAAACCTATAATTGACAAAACCGCTCTTACACAAAAATAAATTGAAAATAAATTGAAGTGCTAGAGAGCATAGACATAGACATTATGTTATTGCTCTTAGATTGAAAACTCAAGAAAACAACAATATACAAAAAAATCAAAATCCAAACTTTCCTGAAGCAATGCATGATGACTCTCAACCCTCATCACAACATAAACAACAACATTGCATGGACATTGTTATTTGACCTCCTACTGTGATTAACTTAGATGATGTCATCGACATTGCAAACATTGATGAATAAGTGCATGATGAGTTGAATGAATTGTTTTCTTCTTCTATGAGATTAGATTACAAATATCCTAATAAGAGTGATGAACTTGGTATGTGTCCTAGTTTGGCACTTGATGTTGTCCCTTTGGCTAGTTGTCTACCTTTCATTTATACCGACTGAGATTGGGAGGCAGATGACCTACTATAGGTTGACTCGCCTGTGCCTTACTAGTCTTTTGCTTTTTCATTTTTCTTTGTGATTGCATGTGTGTAATGTGATCCACCTATTACGTTTCATTTGATGTTCATCTCTCTTTTGTGCATTCTTCTATTTGTACCTTCATTCTTCTCTATGTCGTAATGATTGTTCATTTGTCATGGTTTTTCCTTTTGGGGATGATGCAAGACATCGAGACATTTATATCTCTTCCATGTTGATCCAAAAGATTTTTATTTATCTTTTTCATTTGTCTTTTGTTTTCCTTTTGGCGATGAAACAAGGTGTGGATACATTCATGTTTCTTCCATGTTGACCTGAAAGGTTTTTCCTTTATTTTTTATTTCTTTGTGTCATTCTTCTAGTTCTATGAGTATTTTTGGGATGATGATAGTTCCATTCTCTATGAAAACATTGTAGCACAGACATACTGACCCCAAATCCATAGATCCCTTATGTGTTTGTGGGGGAAACCCTTCCTTCCTATTTCATGGAAAAACTTGCTTCAGAAACATATGACATGGCATAGGGTTTTCCAAGGAAATCTCTCATGTCTTAAGATTAAAAACATTTGGCTACTTTAAAGAAATTTCTCACAGTAATGGTGTAGCAACCGCTTTAAAGTGGGAACACACAAGGATGACATCTTTTGGAAAAATTTCATGGCATGATTTTCCTTTTTTCTTGTGATGTGTCATCTTCTTGGTGGTTTCATTGGGTTTGGTGCTATCCAAGAGTGTACAATCTACTAGCATGGAATGATGTGAATGATTCATCCCATGGGCGACGATCTGAAACTTTTGCCTTGTCCTCTCTTGGATACGTTAGGCACAGTGCTCCCTAAGAAGGAAGGTCATTACATGAACAAAGAAAAATCCCCTTAAATAATTTTTTTACATTCAAAAGCAGTTTCAAAGCATTTTCATTATGGTACCTTATCAAAGTTGTCAAGAGGATAACTTTGGTATGATATGAGAGGCTAATATGATTCTCTCATTTTCCACCTCATTGGGATAAATCACCTAGTGGACAGACTGAGGTTCCACTATCCCAGAGTGAGCATACACATATTTTGGAATAACTCACCTAGTGGAAAGATTGAGGTTCCACTACCCCAAAGTGAGCAGCGTCTGTTATGGGAAAACAACCACCGCCTCACATCTCGTTGAATCATTTGTTCTTGATCCTTTTGTTTTTGTTTTTCTTTTGGTTTTTTGACAAGGTATGATCATGTATATTTTTTATTGTTGCACACTTAAGTGTCTTGAGTAACTACTTTAGTGTGAGTTTGACATAGGGGCATCATCTCACTAAAGTGGGGGAAAAATGTAGTAACAAAAAAAGTATTTTTTTCCTTGCTTGGTCTGATAATTGAAATTAAACCTCAATTAATGATGTCTTGGAGTGGTGTTGTAATGTCTTGATCACATTCACACTATTCTAGGACCTTTATTTAACTAAAATATGCCTTAATTGGTCCTTTGCAAAGGTGTTGTAAAGTGTTGTAACACACTTTCACACTTTTCTAGGATATATTTTCTTAATTAAGCGTAATGGGCCCCTTTCTAAAGAAAATGTACATAATGTGTACCTTTTTTAAGTGTTGTAAATTGATTCAAATCACTTTCACACTTATCTAGGTGGTATTAATTGATTGTGGTTAATTGGAGTTATTAACCCCTTCTTTAGGCCTTGATTTTGACACCTCCTAAAGATATATCCTAACAATAATAAATTAAATATCGAATTATTTCATTGAGAAAAATTTGGTCTTGGTAAGCTGAGCCAGGAAGCATTCGCCCTTAATGGTGAATGGGTACTCTCTTAATAGGACCCCCTTTTCTCAAGTGATCTGGAATGGGTTTTTGGCCTTCTTTCAGCTCCCCAAAGCTTGGTCCTGGAAACTTAGCTAGGACCCATTCGCCCTTACTGGAAAATGGGTCCTCCCTTAATGAGACCCTAATTTTTGAATTTCATTTTGGTAGGAATTTAATTATGTTTCTTCCCAGATCTCGTGTCATCCTTAGTTCTTTGAATTTCAAGGTTAATCTCCTAATTTAGTATAAATAAGGGGTTAATTCACATTGTTTCTCCTAACAAGACCTAACAAGATCTAGCAATTTTTATGAAGCATTCAAGAATTCAAGTGATCAAGCATTAGAGAATTTCAAAGGCATTCATAAGGTATTTTCAAGGTAGATTTCAAGTGTTTATTGTAGAAATTCAAAATCATATCATCATGTCAAGGGTTTAATGCATCCATGTGTGTTGAGCTAAGAAGATAATGTTGCATTGAGGATCTACTTACAAGCATAATTTTACATCCAATATCTACATTCTTTATGGCCACTACATGATAGTTTGCAGATTTTCTTCACAAGACAAAATCTAAGGTGACATCATTTACATTATTTTATGTCCATGCTTCATTTCCTTCATTTCATCACTTAGTTTAATTACCTACAAGGGGTTTGATTGAGGCAAACCCCCATTCACTAAAAAATCAACAAGTTTGTTTCCCTTGAGTGTGTTTTGTAGAGTTATAGGTTGAAGATCAAGTTGAGCAAGATTCAGAGCAAAGTTGTCAAAGTTGCAAAGTTGCCAAAGTTATCATTCAAAGTGCAAGATCATGGAAAGAGCTCTACAAAATTAACTACAGGGTTCCAAAACTTGACAACCAGAAATTTAAGAGTGTAAACATCAAGGAACAGGATCCTGAGGTTAGTTTTCTGAAACCCTAAAAGGACCCATTCACCACTGAAGGCGAATGAGTCTTCCATAGCTCAAACACAACAACTTTATGGCTAGGTACACAAATTTTTATGCTCTAAAAAATTCCCCCATAGTTTCTATAACAATTAGGGTCATTTTTGGGTTGCTATTAGCATCTTATTTTGCATAATTTGAAGTGATTAGGCCCTTCAAATCCATCACTTTTCTCATGTATTGGGTGGATCCTATTTTTCACCATAATTAGAAACATTTTAAATTACCATGGGTGTCTAATGCACGAGCATCCAAGGTGAAAGGGAAATCCTATATCACCAAAAATGTTATTATTTTATTTTATTCATTTTTGAAATAAGGACTTAAGGGTTAGGAGAATAAATATTTTGATTTGCAACTTTGTAATTTCCCTTGGGGTGAAATTGTAATTGTAATTTTGGTGCGAATTATGTATTTATGAATATTTTCTAAGGAAAATTTGGGAAAATACCCCTCTTGGGCATACCATTCGTGGTGGTGACCACTTGGGGTACATGTGCTTGCATGTTCAAGTGCATTTTATGCATGCATTTGCATGTTTGTGCCACAAGCTATGCATGTTGTTGCATGTTTGTATTTGGATTCGTCGGGTCCATCAAGAGTCAAATGTATCATAATTGAGCAACATGATTAGCCATAATTTAGGCACCCATGTGAAGGTTATGAATGCAAGGAATTAATTTATATTTTATGATTTTATTGCTCCTCAAGTTAGGAGTTGGATTTCAAGGTGGTTATTGGAGGTTGTTTTGGAATTCCAAAGGTGGTTTTCTCCTCACATGATTTCTATATATTGACGCTTGCTCATTTGGAGAAGGGGTATTTTGGAAAATTTATGATTGCATACCTAAATGTTGTTAGAATGGTGTCAGAATTTTATTTATTATATAAGTAGAGAAGGGCCCTGATCCCATGGTTACAACATCAAGAAAAAATAAACAAAGAAAAGGTGGGAAACAACACCACTGTCAAACCAAAAAATAGCAACAAAATTAGCTCGCAGGTCAGCATTAACCTTAGTAACCATAGACCATCCAGTACTAATCAAAAAAATTAAAATTCTAGAAGCATACTTAGATCTATGTAAATCATTGATTAAGTCCACAATGTCCTAGGTGGTATTCCACCATAACATAACCATAAAAATATAGAATTCCATGAGATTATAGAAAAATGACAAAACACATCAAAAAACAACAAAGCAGCACCAAGAGGCCATTATTTTAGTTTCTTCAATAGGTCCCCATACTCTCCCATGAGAGCAATGTAATCTCTCCAATCAGGTGCCTTTGTTTCATCTAGAGTCTTCAAGGCATTTGGTTTCCCCTGTTTCCTCATCTTCTTGGCAATTTTGAATTCCCCAAAAGTCGCACCCAACATTCCCCTTCTCATCAATCTGTTTGTTACCCTCATGAAAGAACTAGAGCTTTCTCCATATCTTCAAATTGAGCGTACAATAAATTTAGTCTTATCTTTAAAACTTCATTGCTTAAGTCCTTTCCCGTACCCAAATTCTCAACTTCTTGCATATTTTCTTCTTCTTTATTTTCATCCTCAGATTGTTTAGCTTATTCTTCCTCTTCCTCATCCTTGTCCTCCTTTGAGCCTTCTTCACCTATCTCATAAGCCGTATTCTCAAAATCCAAATCCTTTGAATCATCTTCCTCCTAGGCTTCAAATTATTCATACTCCAAATCCTCCTCTTCACTCATAGTCATTTTTTGTTTCCCGTGTTTATCCTTCATGAAAATTTTGTAAGCTGAGTTGATTGTCTTTCTCCACTCCCACCACACCCATGCTCCTACAGAGACTCCTTCTCCTCCTCATTTTGAGTCCCTTCCTCAATGATATTGATGGCATCCCTAATGCTTAAGTCACATTTGGGTTTCTTCGCTTTGGGAAGCTCCAACAACAAAGGTGAATGTTTTCTTTTTTTAGGCATGGCTTGAATAAGCTCAATTTCAAAGGTTCTTTTTTCCTCAAATTTCTACGACATGGGGGTAGAAGGGTTGGAAACATTGGCCACTAGAGACTAAATTTTTACAATGATAAGAACTCTCCTAATAGAAACAACAGAAGGTGGATGGGGATTTGGTTCCTCATACAAGATTTCAACAGCAGTAGGGTTTTCATCCATAGGTTGTTCCTCAATAACCTCTTCAATACATCCAGAGTTTTAATTTCATCTCGTGAGAGGATTTCCATGGGGGTTCAACACCAAATCATACTTGTAAATGGTTAGCATAAGGCCTTGGTGGATGGGAGGACTAGATCCTTTCTCTATATCGAGTTGTAGGGAGGACAAAAAATAAAAAGGAAAATTAACTCTCTCCCCATGCCAAATATGGTTTAGCAGGGGAAAATGGTATGCATGTACCAAAATATACCTTCCCTCCAGAGTAAAGCATCTCATAATAAACAAACTAACTAAAGCAAAAGGAGGAGGGAGTTCCAATCTTGCATACACATTTTGAAACCTCTTGAGCTTCTCACCTTTGTGCATGAATTTTCCAATAAACATCTAGTAGTCTACCCCACTTTTTTTAGCAACTTTGATACCTTGATTTTTCAACCTCATAGCTTCAATGATGAATCATCTAGTAGTAACTTCAAACTTCACAGCTCCAATGGTAATGTTGTCATTCCTCTAGGATTTGGTAAACTTAGTCATGAGGTTCTCGTTGTTATATCCCTTAAGGGATTGGAAGAATGAAACCATACCAATGTTTTCAAACATTCTCCATAAATCCACATTCGATTGCAGGGCTTGACAATTTGGTGACTTTGTTCTCTTCCTATGACCTCCCATTTTTCTCTTCTACAAATTCTTTAGCTACTGCACACTTTTCTTCATAATCTCCCACACCTTCTTATTGCTGTCCAGAATGCAGAAACCACTCTAATGTCAAAAAACACGAAGAGAGAATAAGGAATTATGAATCAAGAAGTTTCTTTTAGTTAATTCTTGCAACACGTTCCTCAGAGAAAAATACCCATCATTATTCTTACAAGTATTAAACTTCACATTAATTTTCCTTTCCTTTCACCACATTAGAAATGCGGGAATAGTTGACACAAGGAAAATCTGCACGCATAGAAAGGGTGCCCCTTAACAATCTGAAAATCTTCATGTGATATTTAATAACCTTCATGATGAAAAAAATTAATAAAACTATTAGCCAAGATCATTCGATACAACACCGCACAACCCATTTCATCATTACACAGAAATCTAGAAAGCACCACTTGGTACTCTTTTATCTTCCCTAACAGGGATCTTTCATTTTTTCATATTGTACTCATTTTCAAATATTTTATTTAGGATTAAGTCTCTTAAAGACTTCGACATATTCCCATAGGTCCATCGGGTCTAGCCCCTATAGCTCTACGCCACATTTGCAACACAGTCTGCAACTTTATTTCCTTCTCTATAAATATGTTGCACCCTACAATAGGTAAAAGACTTTTTAATGACTTTCCATTTATCAATTAAGTTTTTTAATTCCCAAGGTTGCACTTCCTCTTCATTTAGGATATCCACAATAAGCTTAGAGTCACCTTCCATTATGACTTTTTGATAACCCAACTCCTTTAGAGTATTGAAGCCCCCCAAAGCTACAATAGCTTCATCTTTATTATTGGATAAGACTCGCATATTCACCCCATAACTCATAATACAATCACCTTTATGGTTCCTTAATAGACCCCCAACACCTGCTTGTCCCGAGCTACCTTTTGAGCACCCATCAAAGTTGCACTTGACCCAATCCTTCTGTGGAGGGCTACACATTGTAGCTAATCTAGTTAGCATCTTTGACCAATCAAGTTTAGTTAAATCCTTCTTGATTCCCCAATTTTTCTTTATCCTTATTTCGATGTAATTAGGTCAGTTTTTGGAGAAACCATACAAGTACTAGCCTTAATGTTTTCCTTTATCTAGTTTTTAATAATCAAACTGACCTCCCATCTGCTTCTCTCCTCATCCCTTAATATATGATTATTCCTTTCCTTCCATAAACCCCAAGTAACAAAAGGAGGAACCTGGTTCTTGAGATCAACAATTACATTATGTGAAAAAGGTCAATTTGACCAGCTTTGTATAAACACTTTCAAAGAATTGGGAAACACCCAATCAGAAGACAACAATGAGATAAAGTAAGGCCACACTTCTCTCGCAAATTTGCAATGAAAAAAGATGTGAATAATTGACTCCTCTTCCTATTTATAGAGTGAGCATCGATTGACCAGTTGGAAGCTCTCCTAACCAAGTTATCAACAGTTAGAATTTTACCATGACCCGCCATCCAGCAGAAGCAATTAATTTTGGGAATCAAGTTCTTTAGCCACACCTTATCCTAGAAATGGTTAGAAATAGAACCTTGTACCTTATTCAATTCTTCATAGGCTATTTTTAGTGAGAAACAACCAGAAGAGCTCCCTTTCCAAATCCACTCATCTTCCCTTTCTCTATCAAACCACTTAGCCTCAACTATCAAACCATGCAGTCTAGTTAGGATAGGATCCCAATTCACTTTTCTTTAACCTCTCAAGTTGTCCCTTCTCAGTAACAATTTAAACTCACTCCATTTAGGTTCCTCTAACTCCTAGATAATATAGTCAGAAACCTTTTTATGAAAAATCCTATTAAGCCTTTGTTTAAGAGGTTTAAGATCTTCTAAGGAGGATAGAGTAGATGAATCTATCCAAGGGTCCTTCCAAAAGTCAGAATTATTCCCATTCCCAATTCTCTTTCTAACCCCAAACTTCAACACATTTCTCAACTTAACAAGATGATTCCATAAAGAAAATCCACTTGGAAGATCTGAAACTAAAAGAAAACAACCAGGGTTCTTGTTCCTCATGTATTTAGCTTGGAAAATTTTCACCCAGTCTTTAGTGCGTTCAAGGATATTCCAGCCAATTTTAGTCGTTAGGGATTTGTTAAGCATAGGTATTCTTCTTAATCCCAAGCTCCCTCTCCTCTTAGGAGTACACACTTTTTCCCAGCAAACCGAAGATAGTTTGTTTCTTTCTTCAGTTCTTGACCATAAGAATTTTATCTGAATCTTTTCTATCTTTTCCCTATATAGGCAAGAATTTTAAAGAGGGATAAGTAGTATATAGGAATATTCTGAAGGGATGCATTAAGGATTTGAATCTTTCCCGCTAAACTAAGGAGATTCCCCTTCCATCCCACAAGTTTGTTTTGAGTCCTTTCAATCAACTAATTCTAGTAAGTATTTTCCAGCTTCTTAGAGATCAAAGGTAGGCCCCAATATTTTTATCACTCTCTCCTTGATTTGTTGGTCAGTATAAAGAAGTAATTTTTTCTTTTTTCATAATCGATACACTGACCAAAAACAACAACATAGTCATTGAGCACCTATTTCTAGATACCTTCTTCTCCCACCAATGCTTCCCTGAACATTAGAGTATCATCAACAAATTTTTGTTGGGAGTCTAGCATAAGAGATGAAGCAACTTTAACACCTTTGAGAGCTTTTGAGTCCACCAATTTTTGAATATTCCTTCCAAAGAATTCAACAACAATGATAAAGAGATAGGAAGAGAGGTGGTCCCCTTGCCTAAGCCCATGACCATAGGAGAAAAAACCTTGGGGGACTCCATTAACCAAAACAAAGCACATGGGGGAAGTAACACAAACAGAGATCAACTTTAGGAATCTACCATCTATCCCAAACTTCCTAAGGATAGCAAAGACGAAAGGCCAAGAAACTTTATCATAGGCCTTAGAAATATCAATTTTGAAGGCCATCCCTGGTTTTTTAGAGTGATCCATAGAATGAATGATTTCATGGGTGGAAATAACAACATCCAGAATATTTCTACCCTAGACAAAGCCTTTTTGGTTTGGGGCAATCATTTTACCAAGCACTGGTTTGAGTCTAAGCACCAAAATTTTGGAGAAAATTTTATAAACCGTATTGTAGAGACTAATAGGTCTATAATATTTCATAGCTAAAGCATCAAAAAAATTGGGAATAAGGGTTATAAAAGTTGCATTCAGCTGGTTCAATAGCCTACCTGATCTAAAGAAATCCCTAGCAGCATTGAACACATCATTTTTAAGAAAATCCCAAAAGGTCTGGAAAAGAATGGGGGGGAACCCATCAAGGCCAGGAGCTTTAAAATCTCCAAAGGAGAACACATCCTTTTTAACATCATCCATATAAACAATATTAATCATCATTTTTAAGTCTATATCAAAAATAGATTTAGGGATCACTTCAATAAAATCATCATATACCTGATGATCTATGCTAGGATCCCTGTGTTTATTAGAGAAGAAGTTAACAACTTCCCTCACGATTTATTTTTCATTAGTCACCATAGAGACATCCTCCTTCACAAGTGATCTGATTTTTTTTCTTCTTTTGAGTTTTAGGGTGGATTGGTGAAAGAATTTTGTGTTCTTGTCCCCTTCCTTTAGTCATTGAACCCTTGACTTTTGTTTCCAATAAGTTTCATCCTTTTGTTTATCCTATACCATTGGGATCTAAGATCTATTTCCTTAGCACAAATCTCTTCATCCACCCTACCAACCTCCATTATATCCTGAACCTCTTTTATGATTTTTCCAAGAGAATTATTTATCTCAAAGATATTGCCAAAAGTCACCTTATTCCACCCTTTAACTCTTTTCTTTATTCTACTTAACTTCTCAGCTAGGCAATACATCAGAGTACCAATTGTAGGTTCCTCCCACCAATATTTAACCAAAGAAGCAAAGTCTAGGTGGATAAACCGCATAACTTCAAATCTAAATGAGAAAGGACCCTTATTATGGTCTAAATGATGCCAGAATGTTGAAGATATTATGTTCCAGATTTTTTATGTGTGAAGCCCATGTTGTAAGGGAGAATGTGAGCTCCATGTTTATGTAATTCATTTTTCAAATTTTGAACTTAATACATATTGCATATTTCTCTTCCTTATTATGTGTTTCATGATAATTTTCTACCTTCTTGCATAGTTTTTTATGTGTGTTTATGATCAGATTTGAAAGGAAGAGTTTCTCACTTCATCATCTCTGCCCATGAGGTTTTTCACCCTTTTCATTCTAAATTCCTTATTATACAATGTAGCCAACGTGTCTTTATTATCCTTGGAAAGAGGAGCGTTAATGTTCTCTAAATAATAATGTTTCAATTTAGCCTCTTCTTTCATGGCTTCTTGTCTTCTCTCAATCAATATATTTCATAATTTTGCAAGTAATTTTTTTCTATATTTTCCATATCTACTTCAAGAACAACAATATATTTTACAATGGCTTCAATAATGGTGGCCTTCTCCACCTCATCTACCTTGATGTTTAGTTTTGCAGTTTCCTCTAACATTTCATGTTGAAAAATACCATTGAATAGTGCATCTACCTTCATAGGATTGTGAGTTCTTATTGGAGGTTTCTTCTTCTTTTTCTTCTCTTTCGGTGTCTTCATCTTGCTTGATTATACTTTCTTCTCTCTCATGTGGATCACAAAGGCTTGTTTTTATTTTTTGACTTCAGCCTCTTCATCTTTATCCATAATATCAATATTTTACTTCTTTGTACTTGCTTCACCTTGTGAAGCTTCAACTTTTCTCTTGTAGACCAATTGTGGTCCTTCTTCTTCTTCTTATTCTTCTTCATCCATGTTCACACACAAGTACCGCTCTTTGGTAGCCTTGATCTTCACTCTCATTCTCTCAGGGCCAGTTTTTTGTGATGTCAGAGTAGACTTTTCCTTTTCAAGCTCTTTTGTTGTTTTACCAGAGAAGTATTTTCCTTCACTGGAGCACTTTCAAGCACTTTTATCTTCTCTCTTGAGGTAGGCTTAGTCTTGAAGGACTTCTAAGCAACTGGAGGAGTATTAGCTTCTCTACTAGATCTCCTTACACCTGATGAACCTCCTGGAGTGCTAGACATAAGCTTATATTTTTTCACTTGTTCTTTGGAAAGGCCCATAGCCTCTACAACTATTACAATCATTTTCTCATTATCTTGTTGATTTGTTTTTGCCTTTGGTCCAAGTGGACTTCCATGGAATTCTCTTCATATTTTCCATACCTCCTTTTAGAGGTGTCCTTAGGTTTGTTCAACATGTAATCTGTGGACCCCACAATCTCTTCCTCAATGATTTTATAGCTCATTTTCAGGATCCATACTGTTCCAGGCTCTACAAATTGTATAATGCATTCTTTTTTTGAAACCATGAAGATGATATCCTTCTTGTACTTCACCATTTTTTAGGGAATTGTCTCCCTTTCTTGCATCCTCTTTTGAAATACTGCAAGAAATGCCATAAGGGCCTCATCTTGTGCCTTTGCATCTCTAAGACCTCTCAAAAGTCCTTAATTTTGTGTGCAATAGGTCTTCCTCCTAACCACACCACACTCTTTGTTTTGGGGAGTTATTTCAAGAGTCAAAATAGCAAACATATGATTAAATATCCAAATTTAAAAGGATACCAAGAATCCTTTGTCTCTTGTAAATTTTCTATTAGCTATTGTCTCAAAAGCTTGCACAATTCATAGTTAGCTCCTTTCTCAACCATTTCATAGGTAGTATTGATGGTGGCGGTAGATATTGAATTCTCCTTGTTTGAAAAGTAGATCGTATACCCAATCATCATTCCAGTATACTTCACTATAGGGTTTCTAATGTCCTTGATAGTCAAGGCTCTTAGGTTGTCATACTTTTCTTTGATTAACTCTATAACCACTTCATTCTTCACTAATTTAAGTACCAAAATGAGTATAGTTGAACACAAACCTGTAACCTCCCAAATTACTTCCTTAGTAATTAAGCCAGGAATATCCATCCATATAAATTTGTCATGAATGAGGCTCAATGCAATTCTCACCCAAGCATCATCATGATAAAAGTTGGGAAACCCTTGCCAAACATTGAGTTTCTTCGTAACCAAATTTTGATATTGGTTTCAATGCAAAGTTATCATCGGTGAGCTCATTTTCCCACACATCTCCTAGTTTGGAGTGGCCATACTCTTCTATTTTTTTGTGAATGTATATTCTTATATCCTCAGTATGTAGAACACCATAGGGAACCCTCAAGAAAGCACCTTCCAAATCAATTTATGTGGATTTATCAAGGTGTTTCTTAAATTTAGGTCAAGGTCATTAAAACACTTCAAAAACCCTTGGAGTAGCCATTGTAAAATTTTACAAAATACTTTCAAAGTATTTTCTAAAAAACTAGGGAAAATGGAAACTGTAAATACCTTTTACTTTGCTTTCTAGCTAGGGTTTCAATTGCACCAAATCTCAATCGCTTCAAACACACTAATTTTCTCTTTGTTTGTTCTTCTCCTCTTGAAAAATTGATTGCAATTGAATTTTGGTTAATTGTAATCACTTATAAACCTTTTCCACTTTACCTAATTTCACATTGAATACTTAAACTGAAAAGGTAGTAAAACCCTAATAGTCTACATAGTCAACTTCAAATGCTCTATAAATTTTTGCAACTCAATATTTTCTACTAAGATCTTCTCCAATAGATCAATAACATTGATTCACACCTCATATCCATGTGGTGAAGCATCAACACCATTTCTTTAGCATAGGATAAAATAATTTGCATTAAATATCCACCCGAGCCAAAACTTTCAACTTAGTTTTCAAATGAAACATCTGCATCAGATGTTGGAATAGACTCATCCTTAACCTCTATCTCTACCTTATTTTTCCAAATCTTGTCCATGTCTTTCTTTGTATTTGTTGGATCAATCTTTTGTACTGGATCACTCTTCTATACCAAATTATCCTTCTTTATATTTTTTCTTTTACAAAACTTAGAGATGTGTCAAGGTCTATTGCAATTGTAGCATATGACATTCTTTTGACCAATCGTACTTTCATTCATTCTAGATCTGCATTGATTATCTTTATGCCCAAATCCATTGCATGAATAATAATAGGCATTGAAATATTGAACCATTCTACTATTATTATAGACATTCATCATTTGACTTTTGTATTCATTAGCTCTATGACTGAATCTCTTGCATGTAAAACACTGAATGGGAAAATATTGAACTTTTTGATTTATTCTACTTCTACATTCTATAGCCTTATGTCCAAATCTATTGAAATAATAAAAAAATCATAAAAATATGGGTACCTTTGTACATTTGGTTATCTGATAGGTGGTATTTTAGCTTCATTCCTTTGATTTTGGATCTTCTTGTCATTTATTTTCTTGTCTTCATTCTTATTTTCAATCTAATTTAGAGTTTGGTCTATCTTTAATATTTCTCCTATCTCAACCCCTAATCCACCTTTGTCTTTAGATCCTTTCTAATTTACAATAATTTCATCAAGCTTTGTAGAGATCATCTTGAATTTTTCTTCATGACTCCTTTCTTTTTCAAGATCTGATATCAAGTTCATAACTTCTTGTTCAAGCTTTGTGCATTCATTATATTTTGTTTTCACCATTGCATTCAAGCATTCTTCAATTCATTTTCTTGCTTCAACTGTTCACTAACTTCCTTATGTCTTTATTTGAATTTCTTTATTTTCTCTTAATTGTTTGATGCATCCATTTGCTTCTTTGACATTTTCTTTCAAATCTCTATTTACACATCTAGTTCTTTCTAGATCTTTAAGAGTAATTTTGAGTTCTCCATTTATGTCAAATATACAATATTCTTTTGTAATTCCAATTGTAGAAATATCTTCCAGAGGAATAGGTAGTCTTATAAAAATCATGTGTTCAACCTCCAAGATCTTCCCCAAACAGTTAAGATCCTTCCAAGGAACCAACCTCTTATATCAATTGTTGAACACCCAGAATACTAAGAGGGGGGGTGAATCAATATTCTTTTAAATCAATTAAGTATATAAACATTTAATTCTCACATAATATTTAACTTGTAGTAATTAATGAAAGAATGAAGACAACCAACAACATCACATAGCATATGAACACCATATTTTTATGTGGAAAACTCAAAATGGGAAAAACCACAATGAGGATTAGCTCAAAATATATTTTATAACTAGTTATAGTAAGTTACAGAAGTTCTCACTATAGGTGGACTCATTACCCACTGAGAAAATAAAATATAGAAGAGAGTGGTGGACCACAACCAAATTTTAACTATTTCAAAATGCATCTACAACATGTTGGATTACAGTTCCATTGAAGCTCAATATATCGACTTCACACACTTTATACTAATTTGAACTAGTACTCTACTTTGCATTCACCTTATATTCACACAATTTTCATCCACAAACTCTTATTACATCTTACTACCAAAGCAATGAAAAATATCTTACATATATATCCGCTTCATCCACAAACATTGACAACATCAATCAAGTCAGCCTATTTGGATGTATTATATAAAATTACTTCTTGGCTCAACATACATACATACACTCTTCATGCCAAGATTTAAAACTGGTGACAATTCAAAATAGGTCATCATGGACCAAAAATAGCTCCTACATAACAAATCAACACTTATTTAAACTCTGCAATACACAAAACTATTAGATCAAAACTAGTAATGACCTACTAACAAATTTTTCTAATTGTAGACCCACATTCGAACACACAGACCTACAAACTCAATTCCATTTGGAATACACACTCTACTAAAACCGGTCAACAACTCCACAAAATCGCAAAGCCAAATTCCAATCCATAGAGAAGTTTGGATTCACCAAAATATATGCATTGAACTAGAAAACGCATGTTACTATCAAGCCAATACACTATCACTCATAACTCCAACACTAGGACCCAAAACAATATGATTTTGTATTTAGGTTCATCTAACATCCATTAAAGCTAACCCAAAATCGTAGAGCAAGATCTAATACAGTAGACTAATGCAGACCCAAAAACTAAATGTCTTGTATACTAGAATATTTGTATTGACACAGTTAATTTTCCCTTCATCTATCTTCATCGGATCAAACCTTCTTGCAAATGCACACTAGATTAGTATCTCAAAATATGCTCAAGTTGTACAAACTGATCTACACAATGGTATTGTCACAACCCCTATTTTTATGATTCACATGTTAAAATGTCTTATTAAATTAATTTATAATGAAGTAAAAGTTAAAAGGAATTAATTATATTTTAATTAGAAAATTCATTTCTCAATTTATTTATATTGAGTAAATAATATAACTAAATGAAAAAAAATACTTTGTTATTTAGGAAAACTATCTATTGTGCAAGTAAGAGATATTTCTTATTATTTATTTGAATAAATATATAATTTGTAAATTAAAAATGGTTTATTTAATTATTTGAATTGAGAAAAAATGTTGATTTGTAATTAAAATAGGATTACTTATTAAATTGGGGATAAAAGTTGAGCATGAAATAAATTTTATTAAATTCTCTATTTTCAAGATTAGGTCTTGGGGAATTGAAAGGAAATATTTAAAAAGAGAAATTGATTAATGAGAAGACACAACTATTTTTTCAAATATTCTCGATTTGCTTTGCAAAAATAACCAAAATAATGGTTGTCGGGAAGGGGGTTTAGAAGTACAGTGAATCTAGCTCAGAGGAAGGGGGAGGAAAGGCAAGAAATAAAGGAGGACAAAGAGAGGAGATTCAACAAGAAGTGAAATCAAGGTTCTAATTCCCTTTCCATTATAATTTAAATTCAATGTGTGAGCAACTTGCTATGTCTAGGAAGAGGAATTTGTCTGTGTAATTTCTCCATTTGAATGAGTTTTTATACAAATTTTGGGCTAAACTTGTGTATGCTTGAGCCATTAAAAACCTTCTTTGATATCTATATATTTATATGAATTGTGTAATTATTGTATTACTTTTCCTTGCTGCAAGTTGAATCTGTTGATAGAATACAAGATTGTTCCCTTAAGAAATTGAGAAAATAAATTACCAGTGTTGTTGTTTATATATATCTATAAATATCTTGATTTGTAGGGTTATATATATACATATATACATATATGTATATATATACATATATATATATATATGTATATATATACATATATATGTATATATATACATATGTATATATATACATATATACATATATGTATATATATACATATATATATATATATGTATATATATACATATATATGTATATATATACATATGTATATATATACATATGTATATATATACATATATATATATATATATTATGCTGGCATATTTTTATATATACAACTTTTTGTGAGACGAATGCTAGAATGCAGAGTTGAAAGACAAATTTATGTATGTTGAATTCTTTTAAAGGAAATTGTGTTTCAATTTTTTGATTAAGGGCGGAACCCCTATGGCCAAGCCACCCCACATGGAGAAGCGACTGTTGTGGAGGTAGTGCTCCCCCACAAGCCACGATTTGTGGAGGGAATGTTACCCCCACAGATAGCGCACCCCATGGGAGGGGGTTGTCAGTCATGAAGGGGCAATAGTTTAGAGCCAAGTATTTAATATTATTATTGTTAAAGTTTGGCAGTCCAAACCTGTTGCCATTCGAATTTCTTTATAAACTCTGTCAAGCCAATATATATATATTTGTATTTATTTATTTAATTAGTTGAGGTCTACTAAATTAGTTTGATGTACAGTTAAAATAGATGGATATACATATATAGCTGAAATGTATAATCTTTTATCTCAAATGCAAAGAAAATATATACATTTATATTTAAAAATGTATGTATGTATATATATGTATATATATACCTATATGAAAATAAATATACATATATAAATACATACTATTAAATTGAATCTAAGCTTTTGATATTTCAGTTTTTTATGACTGAATGTAGTTCTATTTCAGTTGATTATGTAAATTATTTTGTATATCCAATTTAGTATATATATATATATATATATATATATTGATATACATATAAAAATGAATGCAAATATTGTATGTTTGAGAGAACATGATATGTTTTCAAAATGAACAGATGATGGTAACTGTTTGAAAGGAATAGATTCACTTTTAAAATGTTACTTATTGTGTATAAATTAATTTAATTCAAAATAGTTGATCAAGTGTGTAAATGTTTAGCAATACATATATATAGACTTGTGCATAGATATTTCGGTATTTGAGTCGATTTTATCTTCAAGCATGTATACACTTTACTTGAAAATGTTTCTACCAATTTAAAAATCCATTATTTGAGAATAAGTTATTTAATTAGAAACATAAGACTTTTACTTGAAATCAAATAGAGAAGGAGAGCATGTGCGATTAATTTCTCTTATTACTTAGAGAATTGTGGTTGATTTTAATGAATTCCTTGAGAAATGTAATAAAACCGAATGTAGAATTATCTTCTATGAATTGACTTTCTTATGAAATTAGATAGCAAACTTGGAAAGGTAATTGATTTTGAAAAGATACTTGAATGCATATACAAATCCATCATTAGCATCAGGCATATCCTAGAGACACCTTACTACATTAATTCAGGATTCAATGCCCAAATTCCTTACTGTAAGGTTATTGTAAGTCTATGATTTAATGAAGAAATTAATGTAAAAGGACTAAAAACTTAAACTAGGGATTGAAAATGTATTTGTACTTGATTCTCTTGTACCTCAATAACATGATTTAATCTTTTTAAAGAAATATCATAATGATTCAAAATGATGTATTTATAATGCACGTATGCTTTTTTGTTATGCTCTAACTTTTTAGTAGCTCATGTAGAATGTTAAATTTAGTCATTAATTCATAAATATGTAAACATGAAATGTTTGTTAGATCTGAGAAGAATGACCTCTATTTAAAGCATGAAGTTGTAAATATCCTAGAGATTAGCTTGGATGTTAAATATTAGATACATGAAGGAAAGAGGTGTGAGTCTATATTTACATTTCTTGTCAAAAAAAACTTATGATTGCTCTAAAATAATATAGAAGTATAGATATTATAGTACATCCCTTGAAAAATAATTAAAGAATCTTGTTTACTTATTGTAATTGCTCATTTAGTTGATCTTGATTTGTATTTGCATAAGAATGTATACTCATATATTCATTAGCTTATATATGTATTTGCATACATACATGAGCTATACCTTCTAAACTCTTTTATAACAGTATGCTCTTATTGTTGAAACCTCTATGAATCAATGAGTTTAGAAGTAAGCATTTTGTTATAAAAGCATAGGCATGAGTGTAACTTAATAGGCTTAGTATTACTTTCATGAAGCTTAATGTGATTGGATTATGTCTTACAATGTACTTGTGTGATATTTAAGAGGTCAATGGAAATAGAATGGTCTTATTTGCAAATAATTGGGAGCAATTCATGATAGTATTGACATTACCGTGATTTCATATGCAAGGATGGTGCATCAATGAAACTTGAAAGTGTGTTTTGTAGATTTGTGTTACTTGTAAAAGAACTTTATTATGGTCCTTGTTGTGAATGATATTCATGATATCCTGAAATATGTAGTGAATGGTCATGTCAATGAGACAGTATGATCACTGACGATGAGGCATCTTGTAACCAGTAATATTTTGTAGCCAATGCGGCTCTACCAATGAGGCATTTCATTAAGCTAGTGCGACATTTTTATGGGTGTTTTTTCATCCCTACGGGGGTTTTCCACTCATGAAATTATTTATGTTATGGTTCTTTTGAGGATGCTTTGATGCTCTTGTCACTTCCTTAATTGCATTACAATATATGAATTTATGTGTATTGTGTATCTTTGGGTAATTCTACATGGCTAGATTATGTAAAGGCACGGCCTTGTGTTGAAATTCGTATTGACCCGTTAATGTATAAAATTCCTTTTGAAATGATAATGAAGTAATTTAATTATTCTTCCTTTTTTTTGCACCATCTCATAATAAATTTATTCAATTAAATTATTTTAGAAATTAAAGAGTATAATTTGTAAGTGAGTTCTTCGAATCTTAAATTTGGTATCAGAGCACTTAGGTTCAATGCTCGGGCCTTGAGTCTTCCATGCTTAGGTTCCATTATGGTACATGTGAACTTGGTGCATTGGATAGAGAACCCTAATTATGGGTCAAGATTCTTTTGATGAGTTGGTGATTTTTAGATGGTTAGTTGAAACTGATTAGAAAATTTAGTTCGATCATTCAGGAACTCTAGAGGTGTGAGTCACCTTCGCCTTAGTCACCTTTCCATGTGAATTTATTCTAAGTGTGATGGTAACTATTAGAAATAAGACAAGATGGATAATATATAGTGTTATTTGAAGTGAGCCAAGATGGATAGTATATGGTGGAAATCCATGAATGATGATGTGGCAATACGAGAAATATATTGTGAAGAGAGATCTCTCTGATGATGTAAAGGATGAATGAGTCAAAAGATATAAGGAAGGGAGAAAAGATGAAATTTTGATATGAGGGAGAAGGAAAAACACCTGTGAAGTAAATAAAGTAGGTAATAATGGATAATTATTGGTTGAGCCTTCTCGAAGGTAGGAAACCTGAGAAGGATGTTTTAAAGGTGGGAATGTTTGTAATAATACTAGGCTTTGGGTAAGTTGATTGTTGAGCACCATCTTATTCTTACAGGATTTGGATCTAGTAGAATCCACGAGATGATGTGAAAGTGTAAGGTTCAAATGTATTAAGAATCCTCATTGGTGATTCATGATCTAAATATCTTGATCCGTCTAATAGATGAGGTAGGAATGATTAATGTGGTGAACCATATATGCTTGATTGTTGTTAGTGGGAAGTACTTATACATATGTACTATATGAGAATGATACTTGCACAATAATGCACTTCTTATGCTTTGTGTGAATGACACATCTGTATGAATGATTGTATGCATATCATAGAAAATTATTGCCTTAATTGTACTTGTATCTTTACTTGAATGAGAAATGTTCACTATACTAATGTGAGTGTTGCACATTTCATATTATTGTTGTTCTTGTGCGAGTGATGCACTAGAGTAAGTTTTTGATTCCTTCATGTGGAAAAAGTACTTGATAAATTATTGCATTTTGTATTTGTGCGTGAGATATACTTTTGATACTCATTATGTTCATTGGAGTGAGTGATGATCACTAAAACTGCAATACTGCAATTTATGCATATTTGACTTTTTGTGCGAGAAATGAACTTACCATATTCATTGTATGAAAACTTGAATGATTAATGCACATTGTATATGAGACATGATCCATACTTGTGAAAGAGAGGCACTGCTGGTAAATTATGTATTCATACCCTATGCAAGTTAGGCACCAGGGGTTATGTATTCTTGTTTGTTATTCATTCTATGTGCACTTAAGCATGGTATGAACTATTATATCATCTGGTTCTTATTCTATGCAATTCAAATTTTCTTGTTGAAAGTGTTGTGTGTAATAAATTTTAAGCTTACCTTTCGGGACAAGATGTCGAATGTGAATTAATAGAGAAGGTGATCTTCTTTTCCAAGATCAACCAAATTATATATATATATATATGCTTTGGCCAAAGCGAGTTGTACCGTTGAAATAGATTGATAATGAAAGCCTAGAATTTTTGTATGTTTCTCTGCCACATCCTGTATGCACAATAAATATGTTCATTCTAGTATAAGAGTGCATATAAGGCATCAGGCATGTATAGAGAGTTTCCCTCCTATCCTATTATTATTGGTTTCTAGGCACCTTATGTAGGGTCGGGTGTTCTTCGAGTTAGGAGGAATCTCGGGGAAGTGATATGCTTCATGGTTGGGTGGGAAAATCACCTTAACCATGCTTTTGCCCTTCATCTTGCAGAAGACCACTGGGTTATGGCAGTTGAAGATTGATTAAATTTTTATTTTCTTTATGTAATTCATAAACTAGGTATGTATCATTGCATAGATCATTGTATGGCTTGTTAGTCAATTAATGTAATGCACCTCTTTTGGATGCACTCATATTGCATTTGTAAAAAGGTAAAGGATTATGCATATCACACATTTATGGATAACCTTGTTAATATAAATTTACTTTTTCCAATTATAGAGTGAAATTTACCTTTTGTTGTGAAATTTAGTAACTGGTTGAATCAGTCTAGAGCGAGCTTGATGATCTTTCTAACATCTGGTATTGTGGGATTGCTATGGTAATCGACTTGAACCTTTTGTTTAGTAAGTGACCTTATCTTGGGTGTTTCTAATCATGTTGATGATCTTTTGTAACTTGTTGATCTTCTTATCTTTTATATTGTTGATCAAAAGGAAGACCTTATTGTAATTGGTTTCCATTTTTTGCTTACTGAGATTTTGCTTTTTGTTTAGTGTTTTTTTATTTGCTAATGGTGATACCAAGTAGTATGGAATGCTTGTTTTTCATCATAGAGGCAATTATTCTAACATTTCATATGAGTAGGTATGTTGATAAAATGAACATCATTATTTTCCATCTATTGGTAAATATCTTAGAATACGAAAGGAATTGAATAAGATATAGAAAATCGTATGACAAAAATGAATTAGTTGTATGCTTTTATTAGATAAGGTAAATATAGTGAATTGATGATGTGCTAACGAGGTGTGCAAGTGTATGGAAGCTAGCCACAATAATTTTATTGTTATGAACAGACAGGTGTTTGAAGTAAACAATATCTTCATCAGGAGGGTTGCTTTTGGACATTGAGGTAAAACAAAATTAAAAGAGGTGTGATATTTTATCTTTAGTTAAGTTGATCATCGGGGCAATGATTCTTTAAAGGAGGAAGGATGTCACAACCCCTATTTTTATGGTTCACAATTTAAAATTTCTTATTAAATTAATTTATAATGAAAGTGCAAATGAATTAATTATATTTTAATTAGAAAATGCATTTCTCAATTTATTGATATTGAGTAAATAATTTAATTAAATGAAAAAAAATACTTTGTTATTTGGGAAAATTATCTATTGTGCAAGTAAGAGATATTTCTTATTATTTATTTGAATAAATGTATAATTTATAAATTAAAAATGGTTTATTTAATTATTTTAATTGAGGAAAAATGTTGATTTGTAATTAAAATAGGATTACTTATTAAATTTGGGATAAAAGATGAGGATGAAATAAATTCTATTAAATTCTCTATTTTCAAGATTAGGTCTTGGGGAATTGAAAGGAAATCTTTAAAAAGAGAAATTGATTACCGAGAAGAAACAACTGTTTTTACAAATATTATAAATTTGCTTTGTAAGAATAACCAAAATAATGGTTGTCGGGAAGGGGGTTTGGAAGAACAATGAATCTAGCTCGGAGGGAGGGGGGGGAAAGGTAAGAAAGAAAGGAGGACAAAGAGAGGGGATTCAACAAGAAGTGAAATCCAGGTTCTAATTCCCTTTCCATTGCAATTTAAATTCAATGTGTGAGCAACTTGCTATGTCTAGGAAGAGGAATTCGTCTATGTAATTTCTCTATTTAAATGAGTTTTTCCAAAAAATTTGGGCCAAACTTGTGTATGCCTAAGCCATTCAAAACCTTCTTTGAGATATATATATATATATATATTTAACATCAAGGAGGGGTAAATTTTTTATTAAAACAAGGAAACATTACAAAGCAAGGGCATTAAATGGCCCTATCAAGTTCAACCAAGTGATCCAATTGATGAGATTAATTTGGGGGTAGTTGACCCCGATCCACCAAATTCCAATCATGAATATGATTAGAAGCCCATTTAGCCAAGCAATCAGAAACACCATTCCATTCTTGAGGAATATGAGTGAAAGTAATATACTCCAGAGAAGCACAGAGAGTGAGAATTTGTTCAACAATCAAAGCCAGCTACCAACTCACATCATCCAAATACCGCCTTTTTAGTAAGTTCACCACAACCTAGGAGTTAGACTCACATATGATCCTTCGCCATCCCAATTGACTGCCTCGCTCTACATCCAATAAAATAGCTCGAGCCTCCATAAGATATTTATATATATTTATATGAATTGTGTAATTATTGTATTACTTTTCCTTGCTGCAAGTTGAATCTATTGATAGAATACAAGATTGTTCCCTTGAGAAATTGATAAAATACATTACAAGTGTCATTTTTTATATATATCTATAAATATCTTGATCTATAGGGTTATATATACATATATTTAAATTTCAATATATATATTATGTTGGCGTATTTTTATATATACAACTTTTTGTGAGATGAATGTTAGAATGCGGAGTTGAATGACAGATTTCTATCTGTTGAATTCTTTTAAAGGAAATTGTGTTTCATTGTTTTGATTAAGGGTGGAGCCCCCATGGCCAAGCCACCCCACATGGGGAAGCGCCCCCCCATAGGTCGTGGCCTGTGGAGGGAACGTTTCCCCCACAAGTAGCACACCCCCATAGGAGGGGGTTGTCGTCCATGAAGGGGCAACAATTTAGAGCCAAGTATTTAATATTATTATTGTTAAAGTTTGGCAATCCAAATCTACTGCCATTCAAATTTCTTTATAAACTTTGTCAAGCCAATATATGTATATATATATATATATATATATATATATTTATTTATTTATTTACATTTACATATTTATTCATTTAATTAGTTGAGGTCTGTTGAATTAGTTTGTTGTATAGTTAAAATAGATTGATATAGATATATAGTTGAAATGTATAATCTTTTATCTCAAATGCAAAGGAAATATATACATTTATATTTAAAAATGTATGCATATATATATATATACATATTTGCAAATAAATATACATATGTATATATACATATTATTAAATTGAATATAAGCTTTTGATATTTCGGTTGTTTCTAACTGAATGTAGTTCTATTTCAGTTGATTATGTAAATTCTTCTGTATATCCAATTTAGTATATATATTGATATACATATAAAAACAAATGCAAATATTGTATGCTTGAGAGCATGTGATATGTTTTCAAAATGAACGAATGATGGTGACTGTTTGAAAGGAATAGATTCACTGTTTAAAATGTTACTTTTTGTGTATAAATTAATTTAATTCAGAATAGTTGATCAAGTGTGTAAATGTTTAGCAATACATATATATATATAGACTTGTACATAGATATTTTGGTATTTGAGCCGATTTTACCTTCAAACATGTATACACTTTACTTGAAAATGTTTCTACCAATTTAAAAATCCATTATTTGAGAATAAGTTATTTAATTAAAAACATAAGATTTTATACTTCAAATCAAATAGAGAAGGAGAGCATGTGCAATTAATTTCTCTTATTACTTAGAGAATTGTGGTTGATTTTAATGAATTCCTTGAGAAATGTAATAAAATCGAATGTAGAATTATCTTCTATGAATTGACTTTCTTATGAAATTAGATAGCAAACTTGGAAAGGTAACTAATTCTGCAAAGATACTTGAATGCATATACAAATCCATCATTAGCATCAGGCATATTCTAGAGACACCTTACTACGTTGATTCTAGATTCAATGCCCAAATTCTTTACTATAAGGTTATTGTAAATCCATGATTTAATGAAGAAATTAACTTAAAAGGACTAAACACGTAAACTAGGGATTGAAAATCTCTTCGTACTTGATTCTCTGGAATCTCAATAACATGATTTAATCCTTTTAAAGAAATATCATAATGATTCAGAATGATGTATTTATAATGCACGCATGCTTTGTTGTTATGCTCTAACTTTTTAGTAGCTCATGTAGAATGTTAAATTTAGTCATTAATTCATAAATATGTAAACATGAAATGTTTGTTAAATCTAAGAAGAATGACCTCTATTTAAAGCATGAAGTTGTAAATATCCTAGAGATTAGCTTGCATGTTAAATATTAGATACATGAAGGAAAGAGGCACGTGAGTCTATATTTATTTTTGTCAAAAGGACCTTATGATAGCTCTAAAAGAATATAGAAGTATAGATATTATAGTACATCCCTTGAATGAGAATTAAGGAATCTTGTTTACTTATTGTATCAAATTACAATTTTGACATCAATGACAACACTGAACTACATATTGTATAGCTTGTGTTCATTGCACATGCTCATGTTGCCAACAAAGGCGTGAATGAGAAACTTTGCATTCTTCCAGCAACACCACCATTCCCAACATTATGATTATTTTTACAACTCACAACTAAATTTTATTAATAGGATGGAGAGTGAGCATATTGTGAGGAGTTGAAAGGGGATAATCTTTCATCTTTTGATCAAAAGATTGAAACTTGAAATAGGTGCTAGACAAGTTGAGATAAATAGCACACTTTGTGTGTCTTGTTTGTCCAATTTGTACATCAACATGCTCCTTTAGATCCTTGAAAAAATCAATTTTGACACAAACACACTTTTGTAGACAAGTCAAGAAAAAATATTTTTCTCAACACAAATGGCGTTGCCTAGCAAGCTTGATATTTTGGGTGGATATTTTAGCATGGCAAAAGCAACCTAGGAAACTCCATTGAAATAGGAACTTGAAGAGCTCTCTCTTGTGGAATGAGAAAATGCCATGTTTAAGGTGTAAAAACAAGCAAAGACAAATGGACAAACCAAAGGCCATGTTTGAGGATGGCCTCCACATAACTGGCTTTGGTCAAGTGAAGAAAAAATCCCTTCCTAATGTTTTCGATAGCATCAAGATGAACCCATGTGAAACCCAAGCCTTGGTCACCCATTATTTAAAATGCTTTCATGGAAAACCCTCCCAACAAAATAACCAATTAAGATAATATTTTCAAATCAATGACTAGCACTATCAAATTTTAGAATGAAAAGAACCATATGCAAAAGTATTTCAAAAAACAAATATTCTAAAAGACTTTGAAAATGAACTTCCTTATTTAAAAATAAAAAATAACTCACAAACATAACAAGCAAAGATGCCTCACAATGAATGCTGAAAAACAATACAAACTCATATTCTAAAGAGCAGAATAACTTTAAGAAGATACAAACAAAGCCAAAATCGTCACTATTTCTTAATAGCAATTTTTGTTATGGTGCTTTCCATTCCGAATTTTAGAAGGGAACAAAGGAAAAATCAAAACATTTTAATTCCGAGGGCATCCCGTGGAGCATGAGCTCACGGGAAGATCTAAGAAAAGACATACGCATGTGTCTCCCTCTTTAATAAAATTGTCCTACACTTTGGAAGTTGTATGGCTTCAAAAGCAAACATCTATTCCCATCTCTACGTATACACCAACCTTATCACAAGTTGGAGCAAGCCACCATGGCTCGTGTGAGCAACAAAATTATAGCATCCATCAATTTCCTAACGTTCCTGTTATCCGTCTGGATTCTAAGGGAGGGTATATGGCTGGCTAACAAAGGCACCTCGGACTGTGAAAGGCTCCTGCAATGGCCTGTCATAGGACTAGGGGCCTTTGTTATGCTACTGTCTATAGCTGGTTTTGTGGGTGCCTGCTTCAGGGTAACATGGGCCTTGTCTGTGTATCTGGTGCTTCTGTTTTCCCTCATAATTTTGATGTTGATTGGCTTCATTGCTTTTGCATTTGCCGTGACTTATAAAGGTGGTGGGAGGAACGTTGAGGGAAGAGAGTATAAGGAGTATAGGCTGGGAGATTATTCAAAGTGGTTGCAGGGTCAAGTAGAGAAGAACGACAATTGGGATAAGATAAAGAGCTGCATACAAGATGCTCATGTTTGCAAGAGTTTTGCTGAGAATGAAGTTAATGCTGTTGCAGAGCAGTTCTATAAAACCCATTTATCATCCATTCAGGTTAGACCTTTTTTTCTTCATTTCCGTTCTTCAACACACAGCCCAGACTGGATTCAATTTGATGCCAGTAGATTATGTTGTGTTCACAATTTGAAAATTTCCAACTGTGCTAGGAATTGGGAGAGGATTGAATATGGTGGTCTTCTTAAACTCATTAGAGTACAATGACAAGTTTTGTATTGCCATAATGTGTACCATTGCCAGTGTAAAATTTTGAAAAGCTTAGTTTTATGTTAATTTATTACTGATTGTAAAACTGCAGTTGTATAAGAAGCTAGAATCAGCTATATCTCAATTCTGCTCTGTCATTGCCATTGGAGGTTTTCTTGGGCTTGAAACAATAGGTGATAGGAAATGAACTATATAGTCTATATAGCAAGTTTGTTTATTTATATTGTTTGTACCTTTTGTTTTTAGTTGTCTTATTTTAAGTATTTTCTTCTTTCAATTGTGTAAGTGCACATTTTTTGTTAGCCTTTTATTTGCACATTATAAAGAATTTCAGGTAAATTCACCATCAACAAATTCATCTCGTAGAATATTCACTGCCAGCAATATGATATGAATTGCTTGTGATGAATTTTTCACGAGATGAATTTGTCATGATGATGAATTGTTGGAAGTGAATTTGTTGACGGTGATTTTTCCTAAAGCCATTACAAAAGATAGTCTTTTTCAACAGAGAAGTTACTGCTAAACCCAATCTTACAAATTTCTTATCTTGATATATTTTTGTAACTGATCCGAAGTTAGCTATTTGACTTTAAGATGTGATGGATTTTGACATGGAACATTCAATAGCTTTCTAACCATTTCCTTGCTTATAAACAACAACAAATCTTGATTATGACCCACAACAAATACTGCCAAGAAAGAAGTTGGTTTACATTTATTTGGTTGTTAATATAATGTTTCAATTATTTGACATGAAGTTTGGTTTCATTGGGCAGTCCGGTTGCTGCAAGCCCCCAACCTCATGCCAATTCAAATACATAAATGCTACAGTATGGGAGAAAATACCAGGCCCAGTAAACAGCACAGATCCAGATTGTAAAACATGGAGCAACAATCAGGAGATTCTTTGCTATGACTGTAAATCATGCAAAGCAGGTGTGGTGGCCAACCTGAAGAGGGACTGGCACAAACTTCTTATCCTTGCTCTAACAATAACCGTTGCACTGATTGCCATCTACTCCACTGGCTGCCGCGCTTGCATCAACAATGGCAAAGAAAAGGAATTTGAATATGCTGTTTATAGGATGACCATGGTTGGCTATCCTTAGAATGAATCATTTACTCTTTAGTATAACTGCACACACATATATATATAGTCATTTGTGTTTGCATATGGCTATGTTGTTAGCTAGTATTCGTATGTTTTGTCTTTTCAATGAAACTAGTGGAAAATTACTTGTAGTAAGATCTATTCTGTCTTTAAATGAATGAAATAAAGCATGCTATTTTATAGGCAATAACATGATTATGTAGAATGTATAATTGTAATTTTTTTTTATTTAGTTTAGTTTTATTTAGAAGGAATGATTTAAGATAATTATATATCGGCAAGTTTAGTTCATGATTTAATGTGTATTCTCATCTATTTTATATTTATTTATATAATTTTTCATAAATTTGATCTTATCTCATCTTTAGTTACATATATCTTTATTTTATATAAATTCTTTTATATTTATTATTTACATATCATTTATTAGTCTATTTTTCAGCCATTACATGTTTGTTTATTCCCTTGAAACTAACACCTTTCTTGTCTTAGGTCAATCCCAAATGACTTCGAACTGACCCCAAATTTTTAATTTCCAACTTCAAATATTTATGGCTCTCACCCTTTCCTTTTGGTCATTGTGAGACAACTTGGTACACTTTTTTGTTTCTTTTCATTATGTCTTGGCATTTAAAAGAATTTTGAATATTTAGTTAATTTACATAGAAAACTAAGACTATATGGACAAACCATTAGTGCACAATATCAATTTTTAAATGCATAAAAAATTAGAATCTATATTAGAATCATATAGGTTATTTTCTTACTTGAAAATGTTGTCCTCGATCATTCAATCAAAATCATAAATTTGATCTCTCGGTATTACAACCATCACTCTATTACTAAATATAATGCCCAAAGTTTTATATTAGGACAATAGTGGATGAAATAAGGATAAAAAAAAATCATGTTATAATTGCGATCTACAAATGCCTCAAATCAAAGTTGTACACATTATGTTTTTGAAACTAAACATCATCATGACCCAAACACATTATGAAATTGTCAAGAGTGTGACTACATAAGGTCATCAAACACAAATATATAAAAGCACAAGTATAATAAGTACAATAACCATTATAGGTTGACACCAACACAATGAGGAACATAGGAGATAGTGTCTCCTCGTATTGATGATAGAGTACCCAACTATCATATCATCACCAAAAATATAGGGTAAGAATGGAAAGGAACAAATATCATACTAAATTTCTTCTAGAATGCATTTAATCCTTCAAGAAAAACCCCAAAGAATAGAATCACAACACCTAAACATCTTTTTAAATAAGTCATGAGTGATTGGTCATAAGGGAGATTTGACATCTTGTTTAAGTCTCACCAAAGACTATCCAAGCACATCAAAGGACATAAGAAGAATACAAAAAAGATCATAAATAACAATAGACGAATGATAACTCCAAACCAAAAAGAGGAATTTAAGGGAAAATCTAATCTAATGCAAATTCACTTTAGAATTTTTTTCCAATAAAGATCAAAATGTGCCTACTAACAATTAGAAAATTACCCCTATTCCCAACATGTGATTTGAAATAGGGAATAAGATCAAAATGTACAAAAGAAGCCCAAAATGCACCAAAATCATTTTCAAACATGAGGAAAGGATTCTCTAAAGATCAATCAACTTAATTAAACCCAAAGTCAAGGTTGAATTGAAAAAAAAGCCACCATTGGACAAAAAATCATTTACCAAGACATGGGCAAGCCTAAACAATCCATAAACTCAATTCTTGTTTCCACACATAACTTCAACCATTTTGGTATAATTTTAAACCAACAATCTAAATGAGTTACATTCAATCATGTAAAATTATTAAAATCAAGCAAAATATTATAATCTCAAATTTTTTGAGAAGGAATGAAAATAGCATCTATAAAACTCAAATGATATTTCTTGATTAAGAAACCATTTCCATTTAATTCCCAACATATGAAATTGTAATAAATTCAATCCTTCATTCAATGAATACATGGATGGGCATGTTTTGAGATCATATAGCATCACTTACACAAGTACATCTTGATTCATAGATTACAATATTTCTAGATTTACTTATCCAATAATTGAGGTAACATAAATCTATCAAAACATACAATCCAAGAAGCTCCATCATAATTCCAAGTATGCAAACCAACAAAGGATAAATATCTACCTCATAACCAATGTGTCACCTTGGGGCTCAGTACACTAGATTAGGAGTCAGACTCCATCGTCATAAAGCATAACCACAACAAACAATAATGACCTCAAACACACAACACAATCATAAATGATTCCATTTCACATGTGTATTCCATAAAATAATCATAATTTAGAAAAGAGGAAGAGAAAGAGAAGCTTGATACATGGAGTGTCATTTCCTTGGTCCTCCAAGAATCAAGACATGAAGTGGGTTAATGGAGACATGATTATCTCATGTAACACTCATAATAATGGAGGCATTCCTTTAAACATTTTTATCAAAATAGATAAAGTCCTAATAGCCTGGAAAGTAATGTTCTCTTGCCTACAACATTTACTTCAAGCTCTGGATACAATCCTAACAAAGTTGGAAGATAAAATGTTATATTTTAGTATTTTCTTAGTTAATCGATTAAGCACTTATTTTATTAATTTAATGAATCCAATCATCTCTTAGCCCTAGATAGAATATAATAGTGTTAAGAAAATGGTAGATACTTCAAGAATTTACCTATTTCTTCATTCCTAATAAAATGGAAACTATTCATGTCTTAACCCTAGATAAAATCCAATAAAGTTAAAGCAGACATGTTAGATTGGATTTTCACACTCAAACACCAATTCCCTTCATTTGTCCTTTTACTACCCTTGAGCATTTCCAATACCACAAATAATAATTCAATACAATTGTCAAAAATTTAAATTAAATATATATATTCTCATTTCTTTCAAGAATCATACAAATTAGTGTTGGGATTAAGGTGTCTCAACCTTAGTGAGTCTCATGATTAATTAATTAATTATTTGCAAGTAAGATGTTGATTTTATTTTTTAAATGCAAAAATATATGTTTCAAAATTGTTAAGTCACTTTGTGGGATACAATGGAGAATTAGCATCCTACATGCAAGGTGCAAAGGATGAGAATGTGACACTTGTCACATGGGTGCTCATTTGGGAAGAGGCAAACATTAAAACCTCTAAAATTTGCACCATGTTGACATGTAGCAATCTAATTTGGAATTAAGCTTTGGCGAGGCCCACTTGTGAGCATCTTTCTCTCTTTGAAAAAATGAAAGAAAAGGAAGTTGGCACTTGTCACCTAGGTTCTCATTTAAGCATTAAGCATTGTGAAAACCTCAAGAAGGAGGGCCATAATGCCATGTGGCATGTGTTTGACTTATTGATTGAAGCTCAGAAGGAAATGTTGCTAAACGGAGACTAAGTTGTCACTAGGAGTGACTAGGAGTCAAGGATGAGTTCTAATTTGGAAGTTGACTTGATTTTCTGTATGGGATGCCTAGCATGTGAGGTTACTTGATTTTCAGAGTTGCAAGCCTTGCATGTGCTTGCATGTACCTGCATGTTGCGATGGTTGTCAATCAGGTCACTCAGGACTCATGCATGTTGTCAGTTTTAGTTTCTATGCATGCTGAGACTATGCGATTGACACATGGCAATGTTGGACGCCCATGTATGATAGATATATATTGATACCTTAGTGCATTTTATTTTATAATCAATGTATTGCAATATTTGAGATACCATTATGCTGCTAGATTCACTCTAGAATCTTGTATCACAATTTGAATCAACACATGCAAGAGCATAGACTCTAAATTTTGCATTGTAATAGCTTTTTAAATATAATGCAATTGATCTATGCTTTAGTGTGTGAGTTTTTCCCAAAAGGGTTTTCCCACGTAAATTTTGTGTCTTGTGGTTTTATGTTTAAATTTAAAAATAACTAAATGAACGTGCAATCTTAAATGAAACTGTAAGTGGAAAAAGATTTGAAACAAATTTTTGCAACCCTCTCCTATTTGATTTGCATTAGGAAAGAGTTTTTGCACTTTGCTTTCCTTTCAGTTGGTATCACAGCTTGGCCAGCATTGTTTTTGATAAAATAAGTTGCATTTACTTAGTGCAATACCCATTACACAATGAGCCCAAAGGGCCAAAAAGAGACCAAGTTCAACAATACATCATAGTGGCCAGACCAAAAATAGCATAAACCAAAAAAATAACAGAAATAGAACACGAACAGTAGAAACCCAACAACAAACCAACCCACTAATTGGCAATACCTTCCCATTTTTGAATGAGGAGATTTAAAACATGATCCCTAACCCAATTAGGACCCTCACCCTCAGTCTTCTTTCCCACCTCCTCCTTGATAACCTTGGAGAGAGTGACGCCAAATCTTTGGATGATCTTAATGGTGAAACTCCTCCTATCCCTCCAGGAGCTAGCAAATTGGGCTGGCATCTTTTCATCATGACCCACCAGACTTTCTAATAGAGGAACTAACCTCCATCCATGTAGATGTGCCACAAAATAGGGTCCCTACAAAATTCATCACAATTGTCAAGCTCAGTCTTGACCCTATAGCCACCCATCTCAACACAACTCACATAAGTTTTCTTGGAAAAAGAAAAAGAAGAAAAAAAAAACCGAGAATTGAAATGGCCGCCGATGATTTACCCACCCTTATAACACTATTTTCAAGCCACCAAGGACAAGAAAGAGTAATTAATGCTTCTAGAAGTTTACATGAGCCAATGGTCATTCCCAAGGAAATCATCTCCACGGGGCCATAATCTTTCCTTAAGTACAATAATCTTAGATAGAAAGCCATGATGAAATTTATCGGATAATTAATAAGCGACGTGCTAGAAGTCACTTTGAACTTACGCATTTTCCTAGACCTTTTAGTCGTGGGGCCAAAATTTGAAATCCTTAAGTACATCACATTAAATCTTAGGGTCATCATAAGCTTGATCAAAATATAAATAGCCAGCAAGTTGGAGATAAACATCACTAAACACACGTTCCTGAAAAACATGATGTGATATGTGGTACTTACGACAAGACATCCCATAAAATCTTTGGAGAGCCCAACTATACATAGTCATAATTCCTAAGTACCACTCAACACCCCACTTTATCCTCACCACATCATCTAGTTTAGTCCACATCATCAAAGTCCCTAATGTGTAGTGCCACTTGTACCCACCACAAACAACATAGTTGGCCATTATTTAAATGGTTATATTTTTATGTTCATCAAGGATCAATCCTTGTATATTTGTCGGTAGAGCCCCAAATCTTCTCCAACATTTTCATAGACTCCACGATGAACCTAAGTTGCCCAGGGCATCTGCCACCTGATTGACCTCGCGAAAGGTGTGAGTCAATCATTTCCTTTCTAGTTTTCAAATCAAAAAATCTGTGTCTAAAATGATATCCCTGATGCTCCATCCTTGATAATGAAAATGATTAATAGATTCAATCATCGTCATAGTGTCACCTTATATGTGTAATTTTTTATGCCCAAAGTGGCAGCTATCTCAACGCCCTTGAGTAGTGCTCGTGCCTCTGCTATCATAGAAGAATGTATACCAATACCTCCAACAAACCCAACAACAAATTTTCCCTTGCAGTCCCTGATTATGCCACCAATGCTAGCCATATCTTGGGTTCCCTTTAGCCACTCTGTCAAAATTCAGTTTGAACCTATTAATGCCCGGGGGGATCCAGACCATGTTTCTTCTAGCCAAAGACTTAGAGTTATCAAAGGAGTTGATCTCCAAGTTTTTGTTCCATGATTTTTCCAACTTGATCTCCCATTTAGTATGGAATTTTTTCAGGGTTTCCAAGAGTATAGAGAGACATTCTCATAAATAAGTCTGAACCCAATGCCAAAAAATTCCATGGGGCTTTTCTCAATATCTCTGAAGATCTGATTGTTCCTCTCTTTCCATAAGCACCAACAAATGATGGGGGGTTTGACTCAAGATATCCATGGGGAGAGGTTGTTGGAAGGGACCAAACCATCCTTCAATAAAACATTTTAAGTCCTCATTCAGGGCCTAATGAGTCTCCAATTTTCCAAAAGCCAAATCCCAAACTTCAACAGCAAACAGATAGTGCAATAGCAAGTGATCAACCAACTCTTCATTACTTTTGCATAACATGCATCTATTCAGGATCTAGAATCTCCTTTTCCTTAAATTATCCTGAGTTAGAATTCTATTGTGACATGTCATCCACCAGGAGGAACTTATTTTTGGTGTCAAGTGTTTGTTCCAAACGAGTGATCCCACAATGTTGGTTTACAATTTCTGAGAGATTTTGATTTTTGCTGAAGTCACATATTTTTAGAAAATATAATGATTTAAACCTTAAAAATTTCCATTTGAAGGATTCCAGTTGAAGAGGGTTTGATCAAACCCACTTGGATAGAACCCCGCTAGTTTTAAATCATACCTATAACGGAGTCTCCTTTACACCTATCAAAATGCTAATAAAAAACCACTTTTGATTTACCTTTTGGGGGATCAAATGAATTCATTTAAATTTATTTTTTTGTAAGTATGTAGTCCTTATTATAAGCTTCCCAAAAAGTATAATTTTAAATAAATTTAATTTTATTATTATATTTTTTTATTTCTTGTGAATGTAGGTTTTTCATCGAAAATCAAGCTCTTTGTTCTGCACATGTGGAAAAATAGCAGATTATCAAAAAAAAAAATTAAAAAATATCAATGCACTAGATATTGAAATCCATGATCTAACCAAAAAAAAAAAATTGAATTTTGATACATACAAAAAAAGTTATGTTGTATATAGTTTGCCTATGTCTGAATTGTAATTGGTTTGATTTTGAAACTTGATTAAAAAAAACATTCAATAAAACACTATGAAACCAAATGAAAGCACTAGATATCGTAGTTACAAATTTAAATTCGAAAAAAATAAAATTTTATCCTTCATGGAAAAAAAATTATGTTGTATACGGTGAGCATCACTCCTTACAAATGGTGTTTACTGAAAAAAACTAGTTTTTGAAGCGGATGGAAAAATAAGTGCAATTTGATTCCAAAAATTTTGAAAAAAATACATTTAAAATCTACAGACAAAATGTCACAAATCACTAGTTTGCATCATCTTCAAATTCCTCACAGTTTAGCTGATATAGGTGCCCAAGAGTGAAGGTTTAGTTAGAAAAAAATAAGTTCAGTGTCTAGTTTGGCCAAAAATTGTAAACCAATATTGTGGGATCACCCAAACCTATTTCCATAGTCTACTCTGAATACTCTTGTCTGACATAAAACTGTAATCCGACCTGACAAAAAGATTTCCCTTGTGTTCCATAGTCCAGAAGAACTCATCCTCAATATTCAATATGAGAATTCTAGTTAGGGAGAGGATGTCCTGTAAGGATTTAGCCAATAGTTTCAACTCCGGGGAAAGGGAGCAGCATAAACCTAAATATTTCCATTTCCTGAAACCCTACAGACCATGAAGGTAATCACAAACATTCCTACCAAAGAATAGACACGCAGGTTCCATCAGATTCTTGAAATCAAATAAGGACAGGGGGATTCGAACAACCAAGGGTCTTCCTAGAAAAAAATGTTGCTACCATTACCAAGTTTCCATCTCATCCCAAAGTGTAGCAACTTCTTCATCCTTCAAATATTATTATAATTTAAAGACCCATGGGGGAGTTCATTCGAGATGCACCTAATTAGGGGGTGGTTGCTTAGGTACTTTGCATTCATAATCCTACACCATTCTTTTTTGTTCCTTAACTAATCCCACCCTACTTTGTTGAGCAAGGATTTGTTGGTAGATTGGAATTTCCTAATACCAAGCCCTCCTCCAACTTTAGGAAGGAAAACCTTATCCCAACTAACCAGAGACATCTTTTTTTCCTTTGTACCAGACCGAAGGAAGTTTCTTTGGATTCCTTCAAAATTTTCAATGATGTAACTAGGAATTTTGAGCATGGAAAGGAAGTACACTGGAATCCCTTGAAGAGCGGCACTAAGGAGTTGTAACTTACTAGCATGACTAAGGATTGAACCTTTCCACCCTGCTAGCTTCCTCTGAATCCTCTCAAAGATGGTATTCCAGAAAGTGGAAGTGACTTCCTTAACAGTGAGAGGGAGATCCAGATACACTGAAAGAAGGGAGGCACTCACACATCCTATAACAACGGTCACACAATCTTGTTGGACAGGAGTGTTGTTAAAGAAATAGATCATACTCTTATTATAATTTATACACTAACCTAAGCAAGATACATAGTTGTTGAGGTAACTTTTCTATTTCCCAAACAGAATGGTGTCATTCAAAAACTGTTGAATGACAGTCGGATCTAAAGTGGTGGCCGATTTAACACCTTTGATAGATCCTTCTAATAGCATTCTAGCAACATTCCTACTAAGCACATCAATAACTATTATGGACAAATAAGGAGATAGGGGTTCACCTTGTCGGGGATAAGGATCCGGTCTGTCATCAAGATAGGCATCTAAGACAGTAGTGCCTTAGTGATTTCAATTCAAAATCACAACAAAGACACAACCAACTATGCTATAAAGCGGAAACAAGCATAGTTGATCACCCATTGATTCTCTGAGAGAAGTGAATGCAACAAGAATTAGATTCAACATAAACAGATACCATGAAAGACAAAAAGAAAACACAAAGATATACGTGGGGAAAACCCTTTCAGGTAAAAACCCCACACTCCAAAATTTTGAGCCATTGTATTATTCAGCAACACAAAACCAGTTACAATACAATATCAGGCTCAAAGCCAATACAGGAGTTACATCTTGTTCTACTGGAGAAGTAACAGGTACCTGCAAGATTCCTCTCAGCACCTCAGATGACTGTCATAGCCAGCCTCATGGCCAGCCCAGTCATTCGGCCTCCAATGATTCTCATGCCCAGATCCGAGAGATAGAGTGTTCACAGTTACATTGCCTAAGCAAACTGCTCGAACACCCTCTCCATCTCTCTACAAATCTCTTCACACCCTCGGCTCTCCAACCTGCAAGTCCAAGTGTTGTAATCTCGCATCATGCATCATGCATTATGCTTGCAGCCCCATGCTCACACACTCACATGCCCGTGCATCCTGCTCACAGTCTCATGGTCACGCATTCAGCTCGCACATCTCACACTTGCTCTGCAACCCACAAATCTTGCAGACTTGTTGAACTTCTTGAGAAATAATACATCTCTCATCCATATGTAATCGACACAACAAGAACAAAGAAGACCATCCGCAAATCACGCAACTGGTCGGATCTGACCGATCTCCCTACAACGAGCCGCCCAGGCATTCAATGCCATTCCAAAAATGGGTTCAGCTCCGCCAACCTTCATTGACTAAACATGCAGCACAGCAAGTTAGGTAACCATCCATTCACTATTCAACCAGGTGCCACATGTCCAAGACCCATCAGCAATCGTAGCTAACAGAGCAACCAAAATGGTCAAACAGACATCAGGCACATCCAAGACTTCAAGCCAAATCTAACACTGCCGGAGCCGGAGTTGGAACAGGAGTCGAAATAGGACTACATCAAAAAAGCACACTGCTGAAGTCGGAGTCGGAGATGGAGATGGAACTAGAGTCGAAACATGACTCCACTGAAAATTACAGGTTCAGGAACCAATTCGGTTCCGCATCCGCCCGCGACAAAGAGGAACACATCGAAAACAGAACTGATCGGGTAAAGTCAACCCGGGGTCAAGCCAAGACGGGAATACCAAAGTTGGAGTTGGGGACAGAACAGGAACAGAAACAGGACTTTACCAAAATTCCAAGATCAGGAACCAAACTGGTTCCGATTCCTCCTCCGCCAACTGCAAGAAACAACAATCCAGAACCAGGACAAGGCGGAGGAAAACTCCCCGAGGAGAATCCAAACATCCAGAGGAGCTAGATCACAAAAGCAGGAGTCGGACCCAGAGTCGGAACAGGAACATGGCAAACAGACATTGCCAACTTCCAAAACTGGTTCCGCCTCGACCAGAACCAAGCGGAGAGCAACAGACTGCCGGAGCCGGATCTAGAGCCAAACCCAGAACATGACAAAAAAGGAACAATGCCAGGTTCCAATCTGGATCCCCCTCCGCCAGAACAAAACTCGAAGAACCAAGAAAGCAAGGAGCGGAGCTGGAGACGGAATAAGAACAAGACCCGGAACAAGGCAAACGGAACAATGCCAAGTTCCATCCTGGTTTCGCCTCTGCCAGAACAAAAGACTTTTCCAAGGAAACAAGAGAATTCGCCTAAGTCTTCAAAAGGGGTCACCAGAAAGTTGAGGCATAATTCCCAACAATCTCCCACTTGCCAAAGACTTTCAGACATCCTCTAAACAAGCCCAAACAAGGACCAACACATTCTCTCACACTCCAATCAAGACCACTGCAACAACATCAGAAAGATGTCCACCACCTTAAGCAACAACTCCAAACACATGAACACACCAAGGTGAAACAGCAACAGTCTCAAGAATGAAAGCAAAAGATCCTCCAGATGGCAAAGGCAAAAAACAGCAAAGCACCACTCTAACCAAACTCTAGAACAAGAAAAAACTGACCAGCTAGAAAGGCAACCATGAATAGACTACCCTCATCCAACTGATCAAACCCACGTGACTGAAAACCAGCACCTATAGCTCATGCTGAAACATCCAACCACCCATACCTTAAAGGTATGACCTAAAAGTGAACTCATGCCATCAAAAGAAAAGAAACCCATCTCAGCAGCAAACAAGCACCCTGTGTCAACCAGTCATAGACCAAAGACATCCAATTACTCTCACTGCAAGGGCACTGTCCAGATGAGTGCAAATAGAGCACCATCACAAATGATCCAGGCATACCAAGTCCACCAAACCCGGCATAAAGAAATGTAACCATGTAGTTCCAAGGAACATCCATACTGATCTGCAACATCTGCAACCACTTGCTGCAAGAAAAATTTCTCTCAACTATCTTCCATAATTCTTCCAAACACCTCCAAAGCTGACTGAAGAAAGAAGCACAGGCACCTTCGTGTCATCACCCAGGTGACAACACATGACCACAAACAGTGACCAACCTGGTACCACAAAGGCAACTCATATCTAAAGTCACAAGAGCAATCAGGAAGAACAAGACTAGATAAGAGAGAAACTGCAAATCAACAAGAAACATGTCCTTCTACAAACACTTCTAAATGCCAGCTGTGTCAAAAATGATCTTCTTTACATCCCAAAGGGAAAATCCTTGACAACATCCAACAAAACATGGATGTAAGCTCCTCAAAGAAGATCAGAACTACCCATATAACCATCTCCTTTCAGTCCTCAAAAGCACAAGGAGATAAACTATGTTTTCCAACCTTTCATTATGAATCCTCCAGAATCTAAACCAACTCAAGATTCATAACATGAAAGATAAAACATAAAGCACTTGAAAAGTATAATGGGTAAATACCTTTCACAATGAAACCACTGCCGAGCAGATCAAGAAGAAAAAAGAAACATGCTCATCCAAGATATACAAGCCACCATGGGTAACCTAAGAGCATTCTCCTTCAAGATCTCTATTGAATTTACATTCAACCAAAGTGCGGGCTTCTCGAACTTTTAGTCGTAACAACAACATTTACTTAAGAATTCAAGCCTCACCTTTATTCTCCATGCATCCATGAGTATCAACACCTGTCATCTCATGCTAACTCCAAACTATAGCACTGCAAAAACTAGAAGTCCTCCAGCATATGACCAATGTACTCAAAATAAAGAGCACCCCTAGACCACTGTCAAAGTTCCATAACCTAGAACAGGAACTTATCATGACACCGTGATCTACACATCTCCAAGGGAGATACCATGCTTCAAGTGAACTGTCCATGGTCTTCAAGAGCAAAACAACATGCCAAAACTCTAATGCACAAGCAAGAGTATACCATGACATAAAGCAAACAACTCTAAACCAACATCACCTGTCAAGCACCACCAGCAACTCAGCCAAAGACTACCAAGGTCCTTCATGGCTCCAAAGTGCTACACATCTTCAAATAGTGAACATGTAGATGCGAATTTTGCAACACCAAAGAAGACACCAGTCATTGCTAAAGCTCCCACTAAAACGTGACACTGAGCTTTCCAAGCACCATGACTGACCACACCATCACTGTCAAAAGCTTACACTATGCTAGTGTACCCAGCTCTCCATGACATCGTGATCCACATGCTTCAAGTCCCCATCACTGACTATTTAGGTACTCAAACGCCATTCCTCCTCTCATCTCAAAACAGCCATGCCAATGCACAAGTGACCACAGACAAGGTCAGCTAATAGATCTGCACAATATGGTTACACCCTCGTGGATATAGACAGTCCACTTCTGAGTTGTCTCACAACAAGTATGTAGGTAAGGACAGCCTACAATATTGCACAACCAGTGGATGCAACCAAAAGTAAACCTGCAAATCTATCATTGCACTGGAAACTGTAAAACTGAGATAATCAAAGAGAGCAGCCAAAGCAGACAATCATGACTCAAACACCAAATCAGCAACAGATTTGATTTGCCAGTCACGTCCACAACCCAAGCACCAAAGTCTAGAAAACCATCAAAGCATACCACAAGAATGCTGAAAGAGAAACATACCAAAACTCCCATGCAGAGAAGACACCACTCCTCAAAACCAGTCGAACTGCAGCTATCTCATCCAGTCACACCCCAAAAACTAGGATCTAGAAAAATAACAAACAGCAGTTCCACAAAACACAACTTTTCCTTGACCGTGCAAAACTTGCAAAAAACCACAGTGTTTCCAAAACACCCACGCACCTCCATGTTCACTGCTAGTCTGGACAACTCAGGAGTCTGCACACAACCATCATAGTAAACCAGAACAATGAAAGAACAAGAGAATGCACCGTAGACTTTTTAGGAAAATCTACACAAAACCATCAGAGCCAAAAACATGAATCTGAACCATGCAAGTGCAAGAAAGAGGCACACAAGAACAACAGGTCCATTTTAGACCAGTTCCAATGCCATAGTCATGCACAAGCACAAGGAAGAGCCAGGCTATCTAGAAGTTGCAGACCACCAAGGTCATCTCATAGCCTTCATGCAATCAGAGCACCAAAGAAAATGCCTTTAGTGCTAAGTCAGAAACACCCAGCACAAGCACAACAATCCATAGCTGAACAACGACACAAGCTAGTCCATACCACCAAGGAGCCTCTCACACAGACACCCAGTATGAACACCATGCTTTGCTACAACACAACCATGAACACATCTCATGCCCTTTACATTAGGAACAATGTTACCAGTCAAGAGCTTCAGATCACCTTGCCACAACATGACCCACTCCATACTTTTCCAGCGTCTTTCAAACTATATGTTGAATCAATGAAACACACACTTCCACTCACTGAATGACCAATCACCAACCGATTTCTCCAGACTTCCTCAAGCTTGCCAGGCTAAGAAATCACCATAGGAGAAAACCCAGAACTTCAGCAACCAGGAGAAGGCTCTAATACCACTGTCGGTATCATCAAGCCATGACCTCCCTTAAACATGCTCTGATACCACTTGTTGGTATCACGAGCAACAAGCTACCAGCTCTGATACCACTTGTTGGGGATAAGGATTCGATCTGTCATCAAGATAGGCATCTAAGACAGTAGTGCCTTAGTGATTTCAATCAAAATCACAACAAAGACACAACCAACTATGCTATAAAGCAGAAACAAGCACAGTTGATCCCCCATTGATCCTCTGAGAGAAGTGAATGCAACAAGAAACAGATTCAACATAAACAAATACCATGAAAGACAAAAAGAAAACACAAAGATATACGTGGGGAAAACCCTTTCAGGTAAAAACCCCACACTCCAAAATTTCGAGCCATTGTATTATTTAGCAACACAAAACCAGTTACAATACAATATCAGGCTCAAAGCCAATACAGGAGTTACATCTTGTTCTACTGGAGAAGTAACAAGTACCCGCAAGATTCCTCTCAGCTCCTTAGATGACTGTCACAGCCAGCCTCATGGCCAGCCCAGTCATTCGGCCTCCAATGATTCCCATGCCCAGATTCGAGAGATAGAGTGTTCACAGTTACATTGCTTAAGCAAACTGCTCGAACACCCTCTCCATCTCTCTACAAATCTCTTCACACCTTCGGCTCTCCAACCTGCAAGTCCAACTGTTGCAATCTCGCATCATGCATCATGCATTATGCTTGCAGCCCCATGCTCACGCATTCACATGCTCGCGCATCCTGCTCGCAGTCTCATGGTCGCGCATTCAGCTCGCACATCTCGCACTTGCTCTGCAATCCACGACTATTGCAGACTCGTCAAACTTCCTGAGAAATAATACATCTCTCATCCATATGTAACTGACACAACAAGAGCAAAGAAGACCATCTGCAAATCACACAACTGGTCAGATCTGACAGATCTCCCTACAACGAGCCGCCCAGGCATTCAATGCCATTTCAAAAACGGGTTCAGCTCCGCCAACCTTCGTTGACTAAACATGCAACACAACAAGTTAGGTAACCATCCAATCACTATTCAACTAGGTGCCACACGTCCAAGACCCATCAGCAATCGCAGCTGACAGAGTAACCAAAATGGTCAAACAGACATCGGGCGCATCCAAGACTTCAAGCCAAATCTAACACTGCCGAAGCCAGAGTCAGAACAGGAGTCAAAACAGGACTCCACCGAAAAAGCACACTGCCGAAGTCGGAGTCGGAGACGGAGACGGAACTGGAGTCGAAACATGACTCCACTGAAAATTATAGGTTCAGGAACCAATTCGGTTCCGCGTCCGCCCGTAGCAAAGAGGAACACATCGGAAACAAAACTGACCGGGTAAAGTCAACCCGGGGTCAAACCAAGACGGGAACATCGGAGTCGGAATCGGGGATGGAACAGGAATAGAAACAGGACTTTACCAAAAGTCCAAGATCAGGAACCAAACTGGTTCCAGTTCCTCCTCTGCCAACTGCAAGAAACAACAATCTAGAACCAAGACAAGGTGGAGGAAAACTCCCCGAGGAGAATTCAAACATCCAGAGGAGCTAGATCACAAAAGCAGGAGTCGGACCCGGAGTCGGAACAGGAACAAAAATAGGAACATGGCAAACAGACATTGCCAACTTCCAAAACTGGTTCCACCTCCGCCAGAACCAAGCAAAGAGCAACGGACTGCCAGAGCCAGAGCCGGAGCTGGATCCAGAGCCAAACCCGGAACATGACAAAAAAGGAACAATGCCAGGTTCCAATCCGAATCCCCCTCCGCCAGAACAAAACTCGAAGAACCAAGAAAGCGGGGAGCGAAGCTGGATACGGAACAGGAACAAGACCCGAAACAAGGCAAACGGAACAATGCCAAGTTCCATCCCAATTCCGCCTCCGTTAGAACAAAAGACTTTGCCAAGGAAACAAGAGAATTCACCTAAGTCTTCAAAGGGGGTCACCAGAAATTTGAGGCATAATTCCCAACACACCTTGTCTTATACCTCTCCTTGCAGTAAAGAAACCATGGGGGACCCCATTGACCATAACAAAATACTTCATAGTAGTAATTCATTCCAAAATGATGTTAATCACCCTCTGATTGAAACCAAACTTAATTAGGACTTTGTCATAAGCTTTTGAGATGTCGAGCTTAAACGTCATACTAGCACTGTTACAGTGGTCCATAGAATGCAAAAAATTGTGAGTGTTGGGTATGAATGGGTTTTTGTGTAGATCTAGCTGCAATAGGAGTTTTGCAAAGGAAAATTTTGTAATCTTGTTGTAGGCTTAAGATGGCAAGCACATCCGAAAGAATAAAGATAGAGAAATTTAATGGTGGCAATTTTGAGTTGTGGAAACTTAAAATGGAGGATATGCTCATAGATAGAGATCTATGGGATACAATATCTAGTAAAAAACTAGCAGCAACCTCAAAAGAGGATTGGAATATATTGGATTAGAAATCCAAGGGTCTGATAAGACTCTATTCAAGGCTGATTCTATGCTCCTAAATGTCCATGAGGAAAAGACTGTAATTGAGCTTTGGAAGAAGCTTGGTAATATCTATCAAGGTAAATCCTTGGTAAATAAGTTATTCCTGAGAAAGAAGTTATATTCTCTAAGGATGGAGGAAGGAGGATTAGTTGTTGATCACCTAAATTCTTTTAATATGTTTGTTGCTCAACTGGGTTTTGTTAGTGTGAACATTGATGACAAGGACCATTGCACATGCTATTGATGGAAGATGTGCTTGCTTCGTTGTTATTTGAAGAGATGCAAAGAAAATATTTTGAGATGGCCAAGGAGGCCTTATCTATTCGTGGTAGATCAAAGGAGAAAGGAAAATAAAGGACAAGAGGTCTATGTCCAAATCTCTAGGGAGATCTAAGTCTCCTAGTAAAAATTCCAAGGCTAAATGTTGGAACTACAGAAAATCCAGTCATTTCTAGAAAGATTGCAAAGAGGAGAAAAAGAATAAAAATGATAAATCCTCTTATTTTGAATCCTCATATGGAGATGCAAATGCATTTTTTGCAGCCTTCATAATGCATGCATTAAAATATGTGGTTGATTGACTCAAGTGCCTCTTTCCACATGACCTCTCATAGAGGTTGTTTCTCAAAGTATGAAGAGGATGATGGTGGGAAGGTGTATCTAGGTGATGACTCGAGCACTTGAAGATTGTTGGTCATGGAAGAGTCGGGATTTGATTCCCTAATGGTAGAGTGAAGGGGATTGATGGTATATTGCATATCCTTGGTTTGATAGGAAACCTACTTTCAGTGAGTAATTTGAGTGATGTGAGAGTGTAGGTTGTTTTCTCAAGTGGTGGATGCAAGATGACCAAAGTTTCTATGGTGCTTGCTAAGGGTGTTCAAATTGGCACCTTGTATAAGTTGGATACATGCATGGTTCAGTGCAATAGTAATTTTGTGAAGTCCAAGAAAAGGGCTCTGGATTCTTCATCTTCACCATTAGATCTAGCAGAGAAGAACATTTTGGTATCTACATCTGATGGTCGTGATTTTTGGGTACCTAAGGGTTCCAATTCTTTGGAGATGAAGCTCCTAGCTAAGAATATAATGTTATGACACCAAAGGCTTGGCCATATTGGTGAGAAGGGTCTTAGAGACATGAAAAATAAGAGCCTTGTTGAATTCCTTGATGATTGCAATCCTGAGTTCTACTTGTGTGAATATTTTATATATGGAAAACAACATCATGTTTCATTCTATTCTAATTCTCATAAATTTTTTGGTGTTTTCGATTATATGCATTTTGATGTGTTTGGTCCTGTTAATGTTCCTTTGTTGTCTAGATCTATATATTTTGTCTCATTCATTGATGACTATTCTAGAAGGTCATTTGTGTACTTCCTAGGAATTAAATCTAAATTTTTTAATCAATTTAAGGAATTTAAATCCTTGGTTGACAACCATACTAGTAGAAAAATTAAGTGCTTGAGGATAGATAACGGTGGTGAGTTTTGTTCTACAGAATTTGATAGGTCTTGTAAGGACCATGGGATTGAAATACATAAGACAACTCCATACACTCTTCAAAAAAAAAGGAGTTGCAAAGAGGATGAACAAAATGCTAGTTGAGAGGGCTAGGAGTATGTTGAGTGGTGATGGCCTTGAACAAAATTTCTAGGTTGAAGTTGTAGCCACTGCATGTTATCTAATTAACAAATATCGTACTCTGGCACTTGTTGAGGTGTGGTTTGGAAAGAAGCCCTCGATGAGACATATCAAAGTCTTTGGTTGTGAGGCATATTCTCATGTTCCTAGTGTGAAGAGACCTAAGTTAGAGAACAAGTCAACGAAGTGTATCTTCATCGACTATGGTGTCAGTGTGAAAGGGTACAAGCTTTGGGATCCAGTTGTAGAGAAGGTTCTCTATAGTAGAAGTGTGATATTCCATGAGCTAAAACCTTCTATAGTTGATCAACATCCAGAGAAGGAAGAGAAGTGAAAGGAGGTAGTTTAGATTCCACCTACTCCTAAGAGAGATAAACTATGTACTTCTAGTGGACCTGACGATGAGGAGATATCTAGAAGCTCTGAAATCTCTAAAGAAGAGCAAGAACCTCAACCTTAGTTGCTGAGGAGTTTTACATGAGAAAGGTGACAATCATATAGGTTTTGGTATTTTGTGTTGGATTCCAATTGCATATTTTCTTTGATTGCTAACACTGATGACCCTATGACTATTAGAGAAGCTATGGATATGCATGATGCAAATTCTTGGATGGAATCCATGAATGAAGAGATGGTTGTATTAAAGAAGAATGCTACATGGAATCTAATACCTTTTTCCTGATGGTCAGAAACCCGTTGGATGTAAATGGGTGTTCAAGAAGAAAATGGGTCTTGATGGTAGTTTTGAGAAGAATAAGGCAATTTTGGTTGCGAAGGGATATTCCTAGGTAGAGGGAATATATTATGGGGATATTTTCTCTCCTATAGCTAAGATGACATCCACTCGATTCTTATTATCACTTGTGGCAGTTTATGACTTAGAAGTTAAGTAAATGGATGTGAAGAAAAATTTCCTTCATGGTGACATGGAGGAGGATATTTATATGTCGTAGCTAAAGCATTCCATTTGTGAAAGGTAAAGAGAATATAGTGTGCAAGTTGAGAAAACATATTTATGGTATGAAACAATATCCTAGAGGGAGTGGTATGAGAAGTTCAACACCTATGTGTTGTCCTTGGGATTTTTTAGATCCAAATCTAGTCATTATGTCTATTACAGGACTGATAATGGTCACATTCTCATTATTGTCCTATATGTGGATGATATGTTGCTCATTAGGAATGACAAAAGTATGATTTTAGATTTGAAGTCTCAGTTGTTAGTGCAGTTTGAATTGAAAGATCTAGGTGTAATGAAGTATATTTTGAGTATTGAGATCATAAGAGATAGAGCTAATAGAAAGCTTTGGCTCAGCTAGAGTAAGTATGTGTACTTTGTGTTGGAGAGATTTGGTATGCCTACTTGCAGATAGATGGTTGTTCCAATTGTACAAGGGATGAAGCTTTATGTGGAGGATTTGTCCAAAATATCCTACTAAGATGGAGGATTTGTCCAAAATATCCTACTAAGATGGAGGATATGACCATAATTCCTTATACAAGTATTGTTGGAAGCTTGATGTATGTTAAGGTTTGTACAAGGCCAGACATTATCCAAGCAGTGGGAGTCCTTAGTCAATTTATGGCTAATCATGGAAGGGTGCATTGGGATGTAGTAAAAAAAGTGTTCAGGTACTTGAGAGGTATTTTCGAGTACTCCTTATTTTTTAATGGTTATACTACTAGACCTTGGCATTCAGTGAGCATTCATGGATCATATGTAGATCTAGATTGAGTGGGTGACATTGATACCAGGAGATCCACCAGTGGATATTTTTTCACAATGTTTGGTGGTGCTATAAATTGGATGAGTAAGCAACAAGATGCAGTCGCTTTGTCCACTAGTGAAGTAGAGTACATGGTAACTACTAATTCTTGTAAAGAATTCATTTTGCTTAAGATATTGTGTTTGAATATTGGCTTTGATTCAGGAGAGATTACTATCTATTGTGATAGCTAAAGTTGTAACAACCATCTCCTTCTATAAAAAATTTACTTGGTTTTATTTATCGTGCAGTAATAAAATATGATCATGAGTAAAATGAGTTAAAAAAAATCTTTTACAATAACTGAAAATGCACTACATAAGGATCTTATTTTCATTAATAAGATCATTATGGATCATTTCATGGTTTTAAGAGTCTAGGGGAGGTCTTAGGAGAATAGGTGTTGTCAAATTGTCAAAAATGCAAAAAGTGTCAATGTTGTCAAGTTGCACAAAGCAACTTTTTCTTTTGTTGCCAAAGTGGAAGGTGAATGGTTGGAAGTTGAAATTTAGTTTGTAACTATTGGGAATCTATTGGAAATTCCTTAAAAATTATTTGTAAGGTCGAAGAAATGGTTAGAGAGGGTGGTTGTTTAATATCTTGAAGTTGGAGCAATAAAATATCTTTGTTTTTTGAAAATATGAACGTGTTCCTTGTTGTTTATTTGCTTTGTACATGATTGTATAGATTCATAATGACCTACAATTAATTGGGGATGAATCTACATTGATTCTAGTTTCTGTTGCACTTGGTCTCGTTGATTTTCATTAATGTTTGTTCAAGTTAGAGCAATTTTACTCTAAACCGCTTGAAACCCTAGTTAGGGTAGCTTGAAGTAAAGAAAAATGGAAATCTCCCTATTCCTCTAGTGAATATCTCTCAAACTCAGTGGAAAGGACTACAATAGCATATATTTTGATTCCTCAAAGTGGCAGAGATAGTGGATGGAGGTTGCATGTGTGGAAGACAATTGAAGGTCTGCTACCTTCTTGAAACAAGCCTAGTTGCAGACTAGGAAAGATAAATTTTAGCCCTCTCGTTCCAAAACAACCCTCTTTGAATTTGAGATATGTCAATATAAATCCCAATTGGGTATCTATAACTACATTTACATTTTTGATATCATACCTACAATGAAAGTTATGACCAAAAAACTCAATTTGTTGCCCCACCTTCAAGGCCTAGAGAAGTAGGACAGTCAAAATTAGGGCTTGTCCATACAGAATAACCCCCTTCCCTCGCCCGCCCCCACCCTCATTTTGGGATATGTTAAATAAGATCCAAAAGGGTATCTTAATCTATGTTTGTAATTTGGGTGTTAGGTCTCTCTTGAAAATTGTTCCAAGTTTTGTCATTTTGGAGTACTACAAGGAATTAGGTCTATTTGTAAGGGAATGCCAAGTAGTTTGGGGAACCTGAGTTCTTGTGATTCATTGTTCGTCTACACATGCTATTTCAATATTATATAAGGTGTCTCAAGTGTTGGATGAAGGGTTTGAAGCACTGGTGCATTATTTGAATTTTGTGGCCTTGAATGAGTATTAGTCCATTTGTTGTGAAATATGGTATCAATTGCCTAAGTTTCACCCCTGTTCTGCATCAAAACTGAATATATATAAAAATTTCATAACATCTTATGTTTCTTTTTGAATTGAAAAGAACAAACAAACTTTTAACTTTGAATTTCAATTAAGATATAATATTAGCTTAAAGGTACAAGGTTATAGATCCCATATTTGAATATTGTATGTCTTCCAAGACACAGCATGTCATTTGCAAGAGGGAGAGAATCACCTGGGTGTTTTATCTCCACCCATGGACCAGTGGTCCCCCACACACCTTCCTAAATGGAAGTGGCCCTGCCCTTCAACAAAGGGTATAGTTAAGAACCCTCTTAGTTTTTCCATTTGAGCTCTAGTGTTGAGCCCTACTTAACCAATATCATCAAACAACTATGGATACCTTCCAACTATGTATGAAAACTCTGATCAGTTAAGAAAATATGGGTCATGGTGAATCAACAAGTGCATGCAAAGACTACTACACTCACTTTGGCCATAATATTTGAACTAAGTTCAACCACTACTTTTGAGTGGAGTCCTTTGTTCACTCACTTTGGCTTTTTTGGTGAAGTGGAGATAGATTTTATATTTTATATTTTAAATGAGCTGAAATATGTAATGTGCATGATGACTATAGTCTAGATTAATTAAATAAATATTATTTATTCAATTAACTAGTAGAGGAAAGATGCCTTAATTAATTAAATAATTTATTTAATTAATTAAATAGTGAAGAAATGGTGTAGGATTAAATATGTAGTGATGAAAGAATGACAGTATTAAGTTAGAATGTGGAAGCATATGCTAATTGTTTGTAAAATAATAATGATTAAATCTCTATAACTTCACTTGTAATGTAGCTTATATCATGAATGCATATCTATCTCATGCTAGGGATGGATAATTAAGATATTGTGCATGCCAAGTACACTCTACTAAGGTAGTCACTATAGAGCATTTGTATGACACCAATGTAAATGGTTATTTTTGTCACATTGTAATGGACCCTTTGGAGGATTAGTGTAGAAATTCTCCTTCCAACTAAAACAATGGAAACACTCCTAAGTTTTGGGTGACTTGGAAGTTAGAGTGAATATCCAAAGAGGGTTGGTCCCCTATTATACCACCTAAAACTAACCTACTCTACCATTGTTACAAGAAATATGGATAGAAATAAGTTTGAAAATAAACCTAAAAATAAAAAGGAGGTGATACATTAGAAACTTAGTGGTTTGTACTTGTTTTAGTATGCACAATATGATTAAAAACGCTAATTGACTAAGCACAACTTAGGCTTCATACATGTTTATGTAGTGTCATAAATTGTCACCCTTGACAATTTCACACTATGCTTGTCTCCCTCAAATTATTGAGCCTAATTAAGCACCTCATTTCCTAAATTATGCATTCTATAGCCTATTTTTACCGTTTTCCAAGAAATTGCAAGCATTGAACAAATACATTTATTTAATGTTTTCCCCTAACACCCTATTTTCTAGAAAAGAGGGCCAAAACTAGGATACCCTTGGGCGTCTGGGTCCCCCTATTTTGTCGAGATCCAAATTTGAATATGTCGATGTCGATATTTTAACATTTGAAACTCAAATTGAAAATGTCAACTATTGGGATCTAATTTGCGGGAAATTGAATAAATGCCTATACATACCTAGTTATTGCATCATTTCAAATCTATCTAGCATTAAAAATCATTATCAAGCAAGAGGTGAACATTAAGAGAAATTCAAGAGCAAGTCAAGAGCAACATCTTCGTGATTTATTGCAGCAATTCAAGATCCAAGCATCATGTCAAAGTGTATGTGAGTTCATGTTTTCATGTTTGTGAAGGCTAACCCCTTTTATAGGTCCAATAAATTAAATCGTTCAAGCAAGCAAGATCCAAGACCTTGAAGTGATGTGCATGACTTCAGTCCTTCAAGGAAGCCATCGAAGGGTGGTGAGTTGCAATACTTTGTTGATTCATCATGAAGATGAAGATGAAATCCTTTTTATCATTGACATTTCCATTGTAGAAGTGGAAACACTAACACGGGGTTTGACTAAGGTAAGCCCCTAAATGGAACTATGTTTCTTCTCTTTTTCGATTTGTAGATTTTAGGTTTGAAGAGGATTGAAGGAAGCATGAAGATCATTCATTCATTGTTGCATTTAAAGACCTACACCTTTTCAATTCACAAAAACTCACCTACTGAACTATTTGATAGTGATCTAACAAGTCTTCAAGAGAAAACAAGGATCTCATATCTACCATTTGAGAACTACAAAATTAGAGTAGGACACCCTACAAGGACTCAAACACCCTTGGGCGACTCTGTCCTCATATTTAGGTTGACAGCAAACTTTCAAGATAGGTACACATCACTTTTCCCTTCCCATATCTACCTTCAAATATTTGTTTCAGTTTGGTAATTGTCAGAGATATCTTACATTTATCATATTAGGGCACATAGTCTAATTAGGTTAATCAAGGAAAATCAATTTCAATTCATTCCAAGACTCAAAACTTGATGCAAATCCAAGTCTATATGGCTCACCTTCATGTGGTTGAAAGTCAATCTAAACACCTTGTTGATCTCCATCTTAATGAAACAATAGAAAAAGACCCCAACATGAACATCCACACACAAAATTTAAATCATAGGTTTACACATTAGACCTAGGGTTCCATTTTTCTTTTTTTTAGTTTATATAAGTGTTTCATAGAGAGGTTTTCAAGTTTATGATAATATTCAAAAGGAATAACATTCACAATTGAATTTTAATGTATGAAACTTGAAGGAAAACACAAACTATGCCCTAAAAATTAATGTACTACTATGTAAAATACAAGAAAATGAGACATAAATCAAGGATATAAATTAATTTATCATGAGATGGAATCGATCATTTCATGGCATGCACAAAAATACAACTTTGAATTGGAAAAAAAATATTACTTTTTATTGATCAAAAGGCATTTTCCAGCTAAGTAAAAGTTTGTTACAATATTTTTTCTCAGAAGAACTAAGTTCAAAATACCTGAAAATTGATAGGTAATGTTTTTCAATGAATTTATTCATATACAATGTTGGTTTTTTTCCCCTTTATTAGCCATACCTTTGCAAATCTAACCAATATCAATAAATATAGGACACATCTCTTGCCATAAATGAAGATTTCCACTTTGACACTTGGCTCTTCAACTTCATTGGGCACTTGGGAGGTCAATCTCCTTGTTTGACTACTGAAACTGCTCTACCTAGGTGTTGAGTATTGAATTCTTGACTTTTATGGCCTTAACTGCTTTGGATGCTCCTAGAAATGCTCCAATAGCAACATACGCCTCCTAGATGCTTGAAAAATGTTGGAAACTAGTATTATAGGTGTCTTGACTATCCAAACTACTCCTTATTCTCCTCAACAACCCTTAAATTCTTTAAAATTTTCACTTGCATACACATAGGACATTATTTGAATGAGTTTGAAGAGAAATAGATTTCTTTATGGTGTTTGATAAGGCTTCTCCATCAAATCACCTTTAAAATCTATTTTAGAAGTCTTAACCAATTGCCTTGGCATATGGTCATGTTATTTCCATAGTTATCTCTGCCACCATCGGGTGATCCCACAATAGTGGTTTACAATTTTTGGCCAAATTGCACACTGAAATAATTTTTTTTAACTAAATCTTCACTTTCGGGCACCTATAGCGGTTAAACCATGAGGAATTTGAAGATGATGCAAACTAGAGTTTCATCACATTTTGTCTCTAGATTCTAAAAATATTTTTTTCAAAATTTTTGGAATTAGATTGCATTTTTTTTCCATCTCCCTTGAAAACTAGTTTTTTTTTAGAAAACAACATTTTTAAAAAGTGACGCACACCGTATAACACATACCTTTTTTTTCATGAAGGATAAAATTCTAATTCTTTCGAATTTAGATTTTTAACTCCGATATCTAGTGTTTCCACTTGGTTAGATAGTTTTTTATTTAATATTTTTTCTTTGATCAAGTTTCAAAGTCAAACCAATTACAATTTAGACATAGCGGGATCGTATAATGCGTAACTTTTTTTGTATATATCGAAATTCAATTTTATTTTTTCGGATCAAGGATTTCAAATCTTGTGCACTCATATTTTTCAAATTATTTATTTTTGATAATCTACTATTTTTCCACATGTGCAGAACAAAGACCTTCATTTTCGGTGAAAAACCTATGTTTAATAAAACTAAAAAAACCAAAACATATTAAAATTATATTCGTTGGATAGCTTGTTCTGAGGACTACCTGATTCCAATTGGGTTTGTGAAGTCTCCACCATTTTCATGTTCAAATCAAGCTCAGAAGTGAAAAAAATTAGGTTTTTTTTGTGTTTCAAGGGAGAATGAGGGATAAGGGGGGTTCGTACAAACCCCAAGGGTTTGAGCGAACCACCCTTCAATTTGCACTTTCTTTTGGTTTTTTAGGCGGGAAATGTGGGCCCAGTAATTAATGGGTTTGCTCAAACCCTAGTTCGGGCGAACCACTTTTGGGTTCGTTCGAACTTGTAGGATCGTTTGAACCCCTAAAACCAATTTTTTTGCCATGGGGTCATTTTTTCTCAATTTTCCTTCCTCCATCAAATTGTAAACCACTATTGTGGCTTCACCCCATAAAAACGGTTCATTCAATTGTCATTGGAATATATGTTTCCCTTATGCTATGTATTCATGGAGTTCTATTAAGAGAGAATGATCTTGCCCCTCTTTTTCTGACTTCCTTAATGTCATGTTGTCATATCCATGGCTCTCTATTGTAGATAGCTTCATGAATTTTCAAATACTTTTGCTATGTTTATGACCTTGCATTGATTGTTTCCTCTTTCATTGTACAATGTTAGAGACTTCAAAATTTTAGGCTTCTTAATCATGATTTGATAGTACTATTTGTAGGAAATATGACCTTCTTGCTATTATCTAAAATTTGGTATAGGTTTGTAAACTATTAGAGGCATTTTCATTGACAATATTAACCTATAAACTTCCCATTATGCCTTAAACCACTATCATATTGATTTTGACACATTAGATTTCCATTCTTCATTTGTCATGCAAGCTATTCACTACTATCTTTTGATTCACATTCTCTTCAAACCAATTCAATTGTCTAGTGTTTTGTATTACTTGGTTGGTGTCATCCTTGTGAAACCAGTTGACATGTTTTCTTTACTTGTGCATAATAAAACTTTGTCATAAGGTCGCCTACAGGTATACAAGATCATTTATATATGGGCAGATGTGTAGGGTCATAATGCCCCTTATCTTTGAAAAGACTATGTCTATGTGACCATAAGACAGTGTCAAGTCTTGCTTCATTGTCATATCTCATGCAATTATAAAGGATTATCATAAATTTCCTTTTGATTTATCCTACTTAACTATTGGGTTTTCAACATTACCTACTCCAATAATAGACACCAATGCCCTATTTGTGTTCTATCATACCTCATGGTTCACTCTACACCATTTTCATGACCTTGTTATTGCTCACAAGTTTTGTGCCACTATCCTAACAAGTCTATAGGCTACCCACTTGATAATTGTTATGCAACACCAACATATTAGCTTTTACCTTATCACTATTCACTTTAAATATTTCTTATATGAATCCTTTATATAGGGTAATAAAATTTTCCCTATGGACTATGTTTTTGTTAAGTATACGGTCATTTTTCATAAAGTCATGCTAGACTGTACATTATCCTTCAAACCTCTTGTCTAGATTGCCAATGTTATACATATTTATAGTCCTCATAATGATTGTCCTTCATTTGTCAGGCCATACCTCAATCACCTCAAACTCATGTGACTTTTTTTTGGAAAGAACAAGGAGTTAGACATGAGTTTATATCCTTTAGCATCATATCTCTTGGTTTAGTAACCCCTCCACCCTAACTATCTTGTATAACACATGTCACAGTCTTCTAAAATGAACCTATAGATTTTTCACTTTCTTAGCTCTACCTCGTGTATTCATCCTTTTCTCCTTGGTATTATAGTATTCATTCCATTACATGGTGATATGCTATATTCAATGTACCTCTAGGTGGTTATACAATAGTTCTTATTGTGGGATTTTTTAATCTCATTGTAGCTCAACACATTATCAACTATCTTCATCATTGTCATGCATAGAAACCTGTGATTAAAAGCATACCACTGTCATTAGTGATTATGCATGAGTTTTCATGATGACTATCCTTCATAACACTTGTTTGACTACCCTCACATGCATTCTATATGTCTCAAACCTATGCAAGATCTATTCTAGTTAATAATTGATACCCTCTTGTCACTAGTCTTTGTAGGTTACGTTTGATGCTATCACTTTAATCAACCTCACAACCTCATATAGTCTCCACTAGGGAAACAATCATAATATTTAGTCATAAACTCTTGATGCCATTAGAGATTTGAAAACTCAAAATGCAAAAGTTTATGCCTTTAACTAGCCCTTCAATTGATTCTAAGGCATCAAACTACTGATCATTTCTTGATGCCATGGTTTAGGATTGTCATGTATTTTAATGGTTTCTATTTCATATATCAACACATGTTCCCTCTTTCTAAACCTTTTCCACGACACCGTTTTGACTACCATTTATAGGTGCATTATATTTTAAAAACTCTATCATGAAACACTATTTATTTAAATTACCTTTTATGATCATAACTCCTTACAAAACAGTCATATTGTCATGTAGAGTCCATAGTTGATTACTTCTCTTTTTGAGGTATACTTTATTCTAAAAATTACATGGAATGTAGAATAACACCCTTGCTCATCAATGCATACTAACATATACAGGTTGAAGGAATTGTCATTTGATAACAAACTACCCTAGTTGGCTATTCACTTTGGACTATGCCTTGATTGTTGGTAGAGAGCCTTGCACTTTAGACTATAACTTCACAAACCTTCTACATATTCCTAGGATTTGATATATGTTTAAAAATGCTATAAGGAACCATAAACCCTTCAGCCAATAAAATAAATCTACAAACCTATCATAACAAGCTTGTTATCTTCACCACCCCAAAATACCTATCAACATTGCATGAGAGCTCTAATCATTGCTCGGATGCTTTTACATCAATACTAACCTCCTTAGGGTTGAAAAGGTTGTCTATAGTTTAGAGAACTTTAAACACTTATGATAGGGGTAACACAGTTTGACAGAGCTTCATTTGTAGAGCTACAAATGTAGAATACATACCACATAGAGCCTGCATTTGAAAGAACTTTGAATGCATGGTGAAGGTGTTAAAGAGTCCCTAAAACCTCTTTTCCTTTGCAAAATGTTATATCCATGCTCAATGCTCCTGTAGTGTGGTTCTTCAACCCAACAAAGTGTATTATCTATAACAAAAGTGAGGGAAGACATTTTCAACTCTCATGCAAACCCTTGAAACTCTCATGCAATGTGGATAACAAGCTTAAAACTTTCAAAAGGAGGAAAACTCAACTCTTCCCTCTTTTGGTGTGGGGACTTAGTGCATTGAAAGTTTTCTTTTTTTTGCTTTTTTGTTAGTTTCCCCTTGCTTTTTCTTGACGCCTTAAACCAAAAAGTGATGTATGCCTTCATAGAAATGACTTAAGGCCCTTAAAATATCTAGACTAAAAAAATTATGAATTTGCAAGACCTTTCAAGACTTCCTAAACAACTACCAATCAAGATGACACAAAAATATCAATAATTACATCAAAATTCTTTGTAGTCAAGATTATAATTACACCACTTTAAACCTCCTAACAGTAAATTTCAACAACTATTTCATACTCGTTATTGATTTGAATAAAAACAACAATTATATAGATCAAACATATTTTTGGTTTAATAGTAAAAAAATTGCGATATGTGAATCCCATGTTTGTTCCCTCTAACTTTATAATCCCTTTTCTTCAACATTAAGAATTCCATTATTATAGAGTTAATGGCCACACATATTAGCAGGTCGTTTGCAGGTTCCTCAAGTAGAATAAACTGAGTGTGTTTACCTGTGAAATGGAGGATCCTGCATGGCACATAATCTGTCAACCATGTGTTTGCAGTGGCTTGAAGCCATATGACTAACTTCTAATGGCTATTTTAGAAGTGAACAAAGAAAAAATCAAAACACTGTCATCAGAGGCATCTACGTGCACCTTGTGCTCAGAGGAAGACCAAACAAAAGACATACGCATGTTTGTGATGCTTTAATACTGTTGTCGTATACTATGAAAGAAATGTGCCTTCAAAGTAAAGTTATAGCAACCCACATGACTCAATTATAGCTTTCATAAAGTTCCTCACTTTCCTATTACACTCTGGATTCTAATGCAGGGCATATGGCTGCCTAATGAAGACACGACATACTGTGGAAGGTTCCTGCAATGGCCAGTCATGGGCCTTTGCTATGCACCACGGACTGTGTAAGGTTTCTTTACTTTTAATCTGGACCATTGAATTTGGATTAGTTGTGTGCACTTTATGTTTTGTTTTGACATTAAATCTGGCCTTAAATTGACGGCCTTGGCATTGAGAGCAAACCCTACATTGCCCAGCAAAGCTCATGAAAGCTGTCTCTTTGAGTTGTGCACCTAGTAACTATAAAAGCATGCTTTTAATACCCATGTACTTCACTATTTACCCCACACATGATGTGTACAACCAAGAGTTATCATGTATGGCCTTGAATGCCTAAAGTCTGACTTTTCCTCTGTATATTGCTGGTAGAATCTCAAAAAGCACTACTTTGAGGCTTCATCACATGACACTATCCTTTCTTTATTTCCCTTCACCTAGAAGATTCATAGTAGGGCCATTTTATCATTCCAAATCTTGCATGAGACAAATCACAAGATTGCAAGAGGAAAGTTCGTTAATTGATAGGGGTGAGGAGCTCATAGTGGAACATTTTATTTTTGGGTTTTTAAATTTCATAACATATGATTTCAAATCAGTCCCAATTTTGTACAGTAGTTTATTTGGGATCTCACTTGCTTAAAAATAATAATTTTAGGGTCACATCATCAAATATGATGCGACATCAGTATGCTTTTTGAAAAACCACATCAGGTCCAATAGTAGGGCACTAAGTCATGTGAATATGTTTTGCTGATGTGGCATCACATGATTTGTTAGATTGTGTACTTTATGGATAATAAGTGTTTTGCAATTGGATATTAAGGTTTTCCACTGTGGGGCCCACTGAGGATTACTTCTATCCCCACTATTGGTCTTCGCCCCGCTATGGGCCCCTCTCCCCTAATTAAATCTAGGGTTTTGTTTGAGTTTTCTTCTCCAAAATAAGGGTTTTGGTCGTTCGGGATGGGTTAGTTTATGATATATCATTGTACTTCGATCTTGGACATCATGGTAGTCTTTTATGTGATATTTGTATTCAATTGATGACTAATCATAACAAGTATTTGAGGAGAATCAAATATTAATTTGTGTGATGTAGAAAATTGCATACCCCTATAACTTCATAAAATATCTTGTGCTCATTTTGGTGTCTAAATATGACTTGTCCTAGATTCAAGATGTTAGCATTTTGGTATCATGTCTTTCATATTTTTGTAATGATCTTGGCTCTCTATATCCAACTTTTCATAGATAAGAGCACACTGCACGAAACATTTGTGTGATGTGCTAGTGTCCCACAAAAATTCATAATTCCAGTGGATGTTTAAGCATTACTCTTTATCTTCCATTACTAACAATTGGGAAGCTAAGGACTTTACAAACTATCTGAGTTGTTCTCTGACCCTTGTTTCCCTCTATACTTGCTAATTTGGAAAAAAATTGATTCATTCTAGACTTGAAGAAAATTTTGAAGAAACAAAGCTCTCTCTCTCTCTCTCAAGAGAAACTAGCATCCTCCATGATCATTTGGTGAAGATTCTACCAATCTATTGTGCATGTAAACAACATTTTTCATGGTAAAGTGATATTTGCGGACTAGTAATAACAATTTACAACAACTAATAGTATCCTTCTTGATGGTTTCAAACTCTAGAGGTGATATTGTTCTTATTTTATTGTTCCTCTCCTCTTTCAGTTAAAATTTTGGTTCCTAGTGCTAATAGTACTTACATTTAAGATTGCATTCACCCTAGATTCTACTATTGTAATTAAGCTTTTTCATTTACAAAGAAGTTTATCATTGATCATTCTAGAAATCTATTAAAAACAAGGTTGTATGTAGAGGTCGAAAGACCAATATAGGGTTTGACTAAGGCAAGCCCCTAAATAGCCACCAAAAAAATAAAACTTCATTTCATTTGTTGTGGGTCTATTAGAGGTGAAGTTATTGTATGTGGTGATATTGCTTTAAAACCTCCACTTGATTTAATACTAGTTTATTTTATTTTCATCTTTTGAGCATAATAGTAGATTTAGGAAAGTTAATGATGTTATTTTTATCATTATGTAACTTTTAAAATTTATCTTGACTTATGTGTATACATGGATATTTTTTAACCTAGTGTTTTTAGTTTTCTATTCATACAAGACGACAACACATCATATGGACATCCTCACACTGTATGGGGATCTCAAGCAAAGACATTCAAACATAGACTCCAAGTTCCCTATTGTTTGCATTTTCCATTCCTATTATCAAAAAATATTTTTATTTATTTGTCCTTAGATATTTCACTATTTTGTTTTCTTTAAGCACTTTAGTTCAATCCATTTCATTTTTATTTAAAATAAAAAAATAGAAAAAGAAAACCAACTTAAAACCTAAATAATAGATTTAGTTAAATGAAAACATTGTTGTTTTATCCTAAAGTAACATGTGGAATTGATCTCAAAGAAAATTAATCTTCATTTAGTAAGATTATAATTTCATACACTACAATTTGGTTGTTCAAATGCTCTTTTCTTCATTTTTGTGTAATGGGTGTAATTTTAGTTATATATGTATGATTTCATGGATATGGTGATCTCAATTTTGACATTTGTAAACTTGAATATTCAAGGATCTAACATTTCTTCTCTTGACATTAGTAAATGAAGACCTTAAAATAGATTTCGTTGACATTGAAATATTTCCTGACAAAAGAATCAAGGTTGGCAAATTATGCACTCATAAACGTATTGACAAGATTTTCTTCTTATGCTCCAAATATAATTGGGCTATGGCATGGATCTATGAATATTTGAAAGGATATGATAAGGATGTATTCAACATAGAATTGAACTTTTTGTAGATGAAAACTAATAAGCTAAAAATAACAACTCATCAACCCAAAAAATGAGCCCCTAACGAAATAACAATTGGCATAGTTGTTCGAACCAAGAATCACATTCCTAATCAAGAATTTGATATGGGTATCAAACTTGGTGTCTGTATGTAACAAGAGTGGAGAAATCTTATTTTACATAGACTTTAGAGACCTAAATGGTGCTTCATTAAAATATCACTACCCTCTCCCTTTAATGGAGAAAATATTAGAAATGATTGTTAGCTCTAAACTATTTTCTCTACTTGACAACTTTTCTACATATAATCAAGTTTGGGTAAAGGAAAAAAGATCAACACAAAACTACATGCATCACCAAATGGGGAACATTTATGTCTTCTTGTAGAAAAGTGGGGATCATTTCACTCACCTTGAGAAATTTTTCAGAGATGCCAAGATTTTAGAATTTCCCTAAATCTAAAGAAATACATTTTTGAAGTGGATCAAGGTAAACTCCTTGAGAATATTATATCAAAATACTAAATTTTCATAGATCATGATAGATACATGTTATATGCTAGAATTGTCCCTACCCACAAGAAAAAGGGCCCTTGAGTCTTTCCTTACAAAGATTAATTTTGTAGGGATATTCATTTCAAAATTTGTATGATTGGTCAGCCAATTAATATATTATTAGAGAAGGATAAACATTTCAGGCAAACTTTCAAAGGAGAAGAATCATTTGAAGCAATAAAAAAGGCTATCACCTTTGTGCCTATGCTAACAAATTCTAACTTCACAAAATAATTATTGATGTACACCATTGGAGACCATAGCATAGCAATAATGCTTGCTCAATTTTATGATTTAGGAAAAAGTGAATGCTCAATTTCCTTCAATTCAAGAACTCTACAAGAATATGAAGCAAAATATGACTTTGTTGAGAAATAAACATATGCTCTAATGAAAGGGTTGAATAATTTTATGGAATATACTATGGAAGTAAGGTAACAACATTTGTGGTACATATAAGCATAATGTAATACATCATGAAAGGTTAAATAAGTGAAAATTATGCTAACTTGATCAGAAATACTATGGAATATGATATAGACATCATACATACCAAGTTGGTGAGAGGGTGAGCTTGTGTCAACACATCATGGAAGATTTCAAATAAAATTTGACCCAAGTACCCAAATATAAAGAAGTGCTAGCTAATTATGACAAAAAAACAATTTCACTAATCATACATATAGTCTAATTTATGAAGACTATGTAATACCTAAAAAACTTGCATCATAATAAAAGGAGAACACTTAGGTTACAAGAAGTTTGATATTCCTTAATTAATAAAGTATTCTTTATAAGGAAGATAGATGGAGTTATACTCAAATGCATCCCAAAAGACCAAGTTAATAAATTCTTAGATATGAATACCATAAAGTATTATCAAGGGAGTATATCTCGACACAAACTATAAATGCAAAAATAATTCATGTAGGAGCTATTATTGTCCATAAATATTTGTAAATAGTCACAAATGGGTTCAAAATTATTAGCAATGTCAATTTTATACTAGAAAAAGGAGGAACATTCCACTCCCTTTTACATCCCATGTTCATGGATTATCATTTTGAGTGGTGGGGTTTAGATTTTATTAGTATGATCAACCCGTTGTCTAGGGAAAATCATAAATGGATCCTTTTAACAACTCACTACTTCAGTAGATGGACTAAAGCAAGTACACTGAAGGAAGAAATAAAGAGTGTAATCTTGAATTTTCTTGAAGAAATGGTCACTAGGTTCGGGGTCCCATGAACCATAATATCAAATAATTCCAAGTATTTTACCAAAGCAAATCTTATACAGTTTTGATTAAAATATGGTATTTTCTTTCATACATCTTCAAATCACTATTCACAGGGAAATGGTTTAGATAAGTCCACCAAAAATAATTTAATTAGGTTAATAATAAGGATTAGCTTCGAGTATCATAAGGAATGACCTATATAAACACTAAAAAATCTCTATGTGAAAATAAATAACTCCTAAGAGGATAATTGGTACATCACCCTACTCCTTGGTCTATGGTAAGGATGTCACATTGCCTGGAGCATTAGAAACTTGAATTGTAAAATTACAAGAGATATAGGAGAAATAAGAATCCACTAGATATTAAATGTCAAAGCATCAATTGATAATCAAGTGTTGGGGATAAAGTGAGCATTAAATAAATTAAGAGAATTGGATTTGGGGAATTTTTTCAATTTTGATCCCTATGGAGAAAACCTTTCATTGTCATAATAACAAAAGAGCACAATACATTTTATCTTACAAGTGACAAGGCATAAATCCTAGTTATCCTAGTTAATCAAATATATTTGAAACAAAAAAATATTGGTGTTGCAACTTGACATGCCCCTTGTACATACATATGTACTATTAAAAAATAGTTGGTTTGCACCTTCTACCAAAGGTTTTTCTTTTGTTTATTTCTAAGACTTATCCTTTTCTTATAGTGCTTCATGATCAAAGAATTACCATAGTAGAGGTTCAAATAATTTTAATGCTAATAGAAGTTTGAATATGGAAAGTGAGCATTAAAATAGTGTTAAGTGCAATTTATTATCTAGAGCAATAATAAAGGAGCATAATGGTATGACCAATGAGGAGATTAACCTCACTCCATGATAAACCAATTGATCTAACCAAATTTAATGAGAAATATTTCAAAATCTAGGGACTAGATAGCTTAAAAGAAAGTGAATCATCTAATTGAGCATAATGATGCTCGGTTTATTACTATGAAGGAGATTAATCATTTCCCAAAATCAACCACCCATTTTTGCTACTCCATTATTTTTACAAGCCTTAACTTGGGCTCCTTTCCCATCATCTCATTTTTTATATGATATACCTCCATTTTTCCATCCATAGTGATATTGCCTTCCCCTTTGCCTCCCAGGGCTATTCTAGCACAAACCTGTCAAATGATCACTTTTCCCTATTGTGGAGCCATAAGGAATCCCATTTGCAAGAGGATTCATTTGGTCCCATATAAATCTACACCAATAAATGACTAATTCCTTCCAATGTCATCAAGCCAAATTGGAAATTTAAAAGTGAAAATGATGATCAAGTGTCATCTTGAATTTGCCTCTACTCTATATATGACCTAGCTCAACAATCTCTCATGGTTGCAAACTTGACTCCACTCATTGATAAGCCCCAAGGATTCATTTACCCAAAATATTATTCAATCCATACATTTGGTTTAAATTTAACCCAAGAAAGGATAGAAGATTGGGTAGAGCTAATGAAAGAAACACATAAGTTTGTGACTTTCGACTTTAGAAAATTGAGCTAAAATTTGGAAAAGAGGAAATCAGAGCTAGTGAGAACTCAAGACACTATCGGACAACTCAGTGCTTAGGTTAAGGGACAAGAGTAGGGAATCCAAAAAATATAGAGAATTATATATCCAAGTACTAACAACCAGTTTAAAGTTGAATAAAGAAAATCTATTCAACTTAGTTCAAAGCTAGATCAAACTAAGCTTACTATTGAAGAGAACTAGTACAAACTAAAATTTAGGTAGAGGAGACTATGAAAAGAAGAATGGAAGAGATTATGATGCTACATAGTTAGTTGACTAGGTCGCATTTAGTCAAAGGAGGCCTCTAATAGAATAATCAAATCCCAAAAGAAACTAATTCAACAACTATAAGAAGAATCCTAGAAGAAACGATAGGTATCCAGCATCACTCTATTGATCAACTAGATCTACAATTCTTTTTATTGGGGTAGAATCCCATAAACCACTATAGAGCTTTCCCCTACACTAAAATTCATTTTTATCTAAATTATTGAGTTGGAAGTAAAAGTATAGGTTGAAGGAGTGCTCTAGTATCTAGCATTGAAAGTCTCCTAGGCTCACATTTTCATTGAAAATTTATTTATCCTACATAATGATTGGTTGCTTTATACTAGAGTAGACAATAAAAGAGTAGTATCTAGAAAGGTAAATGAAGTCTTTATGGGGAAAAATGTGCTCTAAAAATTGCAAGGCCCATTTGGCTAGATTAGAGCAAGCTATGAAGGGAATAAGAGGGCATGTCAATGCACTTTCCCAATAGGGACTTCCCTCCGCTTTCCATGATGATAATTATGTATGTAATGAAGAACAATGTAAGGAAATGCTTGAGAAAAAATAAGAAAAATAGACATATTGTGTGGGTTGGGTACATATGTTGAATTATTGTGGAAATTAAAGCAATTATTTGCTTGCTAGTCCAATTGGGGTTCCAATCTGAATCAACAATAGAGGATTTGAAGATAATATCACACAAGGATATGTTAGATGTAAACAAGGCCTTTAAGGCCCTCAAGATAAAATAAATCCCCGTGGAGGAAAAATGGGGAACACTTTAGCTTGCATTCAACAAGCTATAATCCTCTCCCTATTATCAATTAAGTTCTATATTTTTTGAAATTTTGATTCTTTTGTCATAGAATCAACAACTAGGTTTATCCATGCAAGAAAGGATCATTTCAAGAGGTCACCAAAATTATAGATAATTTATCCAGGCTACTAGCTCACCCTTGAGGATGATCCTCATTCCTTAGTAAATTTAGTCATGGATTCCCATTCTCTTCAACGATCCTTGTTCGATTTTGTGAAAAAATTGCTATAGTGACCATATAGTCTATATAGCTAAGTTGGTGTTTTCCCTATAATTTTGAAGTTATGGTATTTTTTGTCACTTTGACACCTTTTTGAATTAATATCCTTTTGAGTCATCAAACCAAGGAAAGAAAGCAAAGGCTTGCATAGTCCCTAAGAAGTTATCAATTTTGGCAATATAATAAAATGTTGTGTCATTAGCCAACCCTAAAATGAGTTGGCATTTAATGGGCCTGTAAGGATTTTTTCTTTCATCAAGGGTGGTAAAAGGTAGGTCCCACAAAAGTTACATGTTATTTTTGTGGCCCCAATAGGTTGCCAATTTTAATAGGGAAATGCATAACACTATTAGTGGATACAAATTTAAATCAATATGGTGGGCCCTTACCTAGGCAAAAGGTAATATAAAAAAGTGAAGCAATTTCTCAAAGTTTCTAATCAAGGAAGAAGATCAACAACTCACACAACCCTAGGCAAATAGTTATTAGTTATGATAATAATTAAGGCTTATGTGATTAGCTATAAGAATTTATGTGATCAATATGGTAAGCCCACCAAAAGTAGATAGAGGACAAAGAAAGGTTGACCCCACCAAGACACATGACACCTATACACTCTTTGTTAAAAATATCAATCTCAACAATAAAACTCATTGTGCTATTGAAGGAGATATGTCACTGTCAAAGTTAACTCAATGCACACGATTTTCCTAGAATTCTACCAATCCAAGGATAAGTGAGCATCCCAAATCATGCATATTGTAAATAACTTATTTGTCTTCATTTTGTATTAAATGAACCACCAATTTTTGGAAATGAATGTAATATTTTTGAGATAAGAGTTAATATGTAAAGGTATTCATTTTTCAAAGAAAAACAATGAGGGGAGTATTAGTTTAATTTTTAGAAGTCATATATTTTATATAGATACAGAACTAGAACCATTGGGCCTACAAGATTTATTTGAATCCATGTTGTGTTTAAATATATGTATGGGTCCATGCCTATTAGATTTTCATATGTTTGCTAATAATTGATAGATGAATGAAGTTTGTTCATTATGTCTACTTTTTGTTTCTAGTTCTAATCATCATATTATTATTTTTTTCTTTGATTTGCATTCATAAAATTTCTTTCATATTTCGAGTGATGATCATGTGCACTTAAAACTACTTTGAACATTAAGATAGTATTGAGTGATCAAATAAATGTTAAATTGTATACAAGATTTTAATAATTATCATGTTATCCTATTTTGAAATAATGGTTGAATGCTTGCAAAACCTCAACTAGGCATAACCTCTACTTTTCAAGTTTGTGAGTACAACTTCATGATTAATATAAAAATTTCTACCATGTGTACTACTAGAACTCACTACTCTTGGTACATTTCCCTTTAGAATAGTATTTTTATTTCCTCTTCCCTTTTTATCCCCAAAATTGAAGTAGGTTATTGAATCATTACATAAAGAGCTAGATTATAAAATATTGAATGTTATTTCACAGGATGTGTGTTATGTCTATGAAATTTCCATTGTTGGTATGGATTTGCTCGCACTAGTACAAAATTATTGATAAAAAATACCTATGCTTCAAAAATAAGAGACATATATGATGAAAAATATTATATGTAATAAAATCATTATTACCATTTATTTATTTCTTAAGACTAGTCATGTCTTGTAATAGTGTATCCAAGGTTGAATTAGAGATAAGAGTGATGTAAAGGGCGTGTGAGATAATATAAGGGGTGTAATGAAGATTTATGAGGGGAGGTAAATTCATATTGTGGAAGGAGGAACAATAAATTAGAAAATAGAGGTGTGAGGGAGTAATGGTGTGGGATATAGAAAGGGGATATTGAGTGGTGGTCATAGAAGTGGCGATAATACTAGAGGCAAGAGAAATGAATGAAGTGAGTGAAGTAGTAGTCTATTTATAAGAATGGTATGGGGTATAACCAATAGGTAGGAACAAAATTAGTTGGAAATTTATAAGAAGGCATGGTTGTAGAGGGACCAAGGATGGAAGAGGTCGAGATAGTAGAGGTAAGAGTCATAAGTGAAAAAAATAATAACCTTTGCATTTGGAACACACAAATATAGAAAAAATAAGGTTAGAGGGGTTTAGAGGATACAAAGGGAGGATAGAGGTATGACCTAGAGACATGACAACCTATGGAAATGGAGAAGCAACTAATTTTCTTTGTGTCTGCTAGAAAAAAGTCTTTGTGGGAAGATGCTACATCTATGTATATGAACTTTGGCCTAATACAATGTTGGGTAAAATTACTTATACCTATAAGAATCATCACAATAGTTAGGTAACCATACCAAGTTAGTTTTAAAACATATAGTGGCCATTACCAAATTACAACCTATTGTAATAGGTGATTTTGATATACTTTGGAAAGCTATTTTTTTCTTGTTTAAACTTAATTTTTATGTTTTCTAACTTTCAAGACTAACATGGGTTTATTTTTTCATGGTGTAGTGTGCTTATATTTGATGGATTTGAGTGAGGGGGTAGGAGTTATTCATTTAAGTTCAAGGTCAACTCACATCTATGGAGTGGGATACACTTTCAAGGGATTTTCCTTTAAAGAAAATACCATGTGCATGCATATTGGATTTTGTAAATAAACAATATAAATGACTTCAATATTAGGGGGAAAGGGGATAATTTAATTAATATGTTACAAGTAGGTGTTAGTGGTTGAAAAGTATGTGCAGAAGGAGGTAGGGTATTTATAAGTGGCATTCCAAATCCTCTATAGATCACTTTGCATAGGGCAATTAGGGGAATTTCCATTCACTATGATGGTCTTGATAGGGTTATGAAGTTACCATTTTCCTAAAACCACTTATTAGACATCTTTTGGTAAGGATGCAACCTACCCAAATGACTCACCATGTATCTCTAAAAATATTTTATTATAATTTAGATTAATATGTATACTATAATTGAGATATTATTAGGGGGATTTCTATTATATTTGATGTGGAAAAGATTTGGGGATTGAAACATGTATATTTACTTTTGGACCAAATCTTTCCATAGTAGGATGACATATTTGTCATAACTTATCTAGGTTTTTTTATTGATGCTTTTTGATGTATGGGATGGTAATAAAAATTATTTTTGAGTTAGATGTAGGTGTGGGTAGCATCCTCGGTTGATAGTGTACAAATAATAAGTAGATAGAAAAATGTAACAAAAAATAGATACATAAGAATAATATGATACCTAATGAGAATAGGGAGGTATTTTAATTATACTAACATATGTATAATAGGTTTCAGAACATAAACTTGAGCTGTAGAAATAAAATTAGGGGGTGCTTGTTAATACCCTATGAATGCATGTATTATGCCATTTGTTTATTTAGTAAATCCCCTAGAGATCCTTAGGTTGAGCATAATTGAGGCTAGTGGCTGGAGTGCCATAAATTTCACCCTTTAATTTATCATTTCACATGACATTCTGAGACATTGGGATGTTGATTGTAACACCTTCTAGTTCCCACAAGTAGACAAAAAGTGGACCATCACACTCTCAATGTGTACAAGCAACTTGGCATCCCTATTATAGGATGCAAATTGATGTTATCAAATCCTCAATCTAGGGATGACAATGACAAATGGGTCATGTTCTTTTGTAACCTATTCGAATATCCAATCCTTTTGGTAGATTGGGAAACTCTATTTACCAACATTGAGGGTACAACCATTTCAAACACTTTGGAAGGTTATTATAAAGATCCTTATCACCTACATGACAAAAGATTTAATAAACTTGTTTACTAATCCCAAAAGGTCTCAAGGATCAAGACTCACAACCTAAAGCACAACTTACTAAATCATAGTACACTAAAAGCTTTTATTACAATTAATTTATAATAAAATATGTTTTTAACATAAAAAAGTTCTACCAAAAGAAAGATTTTTTAAAAATAAAAATAAAAAATATATTATTTATAAACCTATAATGAAAACAATATGAATATAAATGGGCAGGCTCCCATCAAAAAGATTGTCAGAAACAGCAAAAAGAAAAAATGCACTTTCCCCTCCCTTGGTCGAAGCCCGGTCTTAACGATATCCCTTATACCCACAACGATTTCTCTCATGAGGCCTATTTTTATTGTTAACGAAGACACAACACCCAACCGAATAAACTATAACCAGAGCAATGAGCACCACAATATTGATAACACCAATCTTACGCCAGTTGTGCTTCAGGTTTGCCACCACACCCGCTTTGCACGAATCACAGTTATAGCACAGTTTATCCTCATCATTACTCCATCTGCTACAGTCCATGTCTTTTGAGTTGCCTTCTGTGGAAGTCCAATAAGTGGCGTTCACATACACAAAGTTGCATGAGCTTGGAGGCTTACAGCACCCCGACTGCAAAAACCAATCCAAATTTTACAGTTTATCTATACAGAAAGAAATCAAACTTATAGTAATCAGGAGGGAGCTAAAATAATCCATGGTTACAACATTTATACTTAAACAAAAAGGAGATTTTACGCGTGGAAGCTCAAGTGAGTTACCTGAATTGGGGATAAATTCTTTTTGTAGAACTCATCTGCTACCTGGTCGACCGAATCACCGGCCAGGCTCTTGCATACTTTGGAATCCTGAAGGCAGCTTTTAATTCTGTTCCAGTTGCTGCTCTTCTCCACTCTCTTCTGCAGCCAGTTGGAGTAATCCCCCAGCCGGTATTCTTTGTACCCTCTTCCCGAAACGACCTGTCCTGCGCCCTTGTTGGTGACGACGAAGGCGAAGACAGTGAAGCACAACAAGAGCAGAATTAGGAGAAAAGTGGCGGCCAAGTAGAGCCGCATAAGCGATGTGATTCTGCAACAGGCGCCCACCAAGAGGACCAGAGATACAAGAATGAGAAAAGCCCCAATGGCTATCACAGGCCATTGAAGAAGCTTGCAGTCACTGTCTGCCTTCGTTGCCAACCATATTCCGGCGCCCAAGATCGGGACAGAGAGCACAAATGTTGCAAAATTCAGTAATCCGATGAGCCATCTGACGAGGTTGTTGGCGTAACGAACCATTCTCAAAGATCTCCCAACCTAGATCAGAAAATCATAAACTTGGAATTCAAGCAATGTCTCTGCAACAAAATTGTATCATCCCCTTCTAAATCGAAGCAAAGCAAACGTCCGTTACTAGACAGAAAACGAAGAAGAAACGTCACCCCTTGCGTGGTTGCGTCTTCGCGTTTGTAATGTGCGTTACTTTCGTTGGGATTTCCAAGACAGATTTTTTCAATTAATGATTTAAAATGAAGAAAGTCAAAGGCGAGGATATTGACCGCACTACATTTTATGTTTTCCTAGGGGAGCAAGTGTTAGCGACCGGATAAGCCCCCGACGGGTAACTTCAAAAAGCTTGCCACGTGGAGGATTGAGATAAAGTGTATTAAATTTGATTTGGCCACCTAAGATATCAAGTGACGAAGCCTCCACATTATTATATTTGTACCTGCTCCTTCGACTTTATTTTAATGGTCAGAATTTGGAGAAATTCATATAGATGAAAAAATTGAGGGTAGTTGAGCATATTCTAATAATTGTTATAGTATTTGTTGATTTAATGTCTAATATTTTTGATAATATTGAATCAATAGTTGTGTCTTAAAAATTGTTACTAGATGCTAACTACCAATAATTGAATAACATGTATTTCTTAGATCTAAAAAACAACAAATCATGTGATGCCACATCAGTGCACAAATAAAACATGATAAAGTGCACAAGTATCGGTCTCACTTTTTTTTTGGACCTTTTTTAATACCATGACAAAAAGCATGCTAATGTGGAATCATATTTGATGATGTGGTCTTGAAGCCTTAGTTATAAGTAGGGGCGTTGTCAAACAAGCTGCTATAAAAATTTGGGAATTTTTGAAATTTCCACATAGGATTTTGAGAAGGACGAAGTTAGGGTGCTCAACTACAAGGTCCTCTCCCCTAGCGATTAACTAGAATATCATGAGATTTTCCTTTTTTTTTTTAAATGTGGATTGGCCTTTTATCATAAGACATAGGTTTTTTTTAGTTTTTTAAAAATAACTTTGTATACGATTAGGGGAGAGGACCCAATAGTTGAGCATCCTAACTTCGAGCTTCTCAAAATCCTACGTGGAAATTTCAAAAAATTCTCAAATTTTTACAGCAGCTTGCTTGACAACGCCCCTTGCTTATAGCTAAGGCTTCAAGGCCACATCATCAAAATATGATGCCACATCAGCATGCTTTTTGTCAAGGTGTCCAAAAAGATCCCAAAAAAAAGTGAGACCAATACTTGTGTACTAAATCATGTTTTATTTGTGCGCTAATGTGGCATCACATGATTTGTTCTTTTTTAGATCTAAGGAATACATATTATTCAATTATTGTTAGCTATCATCAACAATAACAACTTTAAAGTCACAACTATTGGTTCAATGTAGTCAAAAATATTGGGCATTAAATCAACAAATGCTATAACAACTATTGGAACATGCTCAACTACCGAGTCCTTTTCTCTACATGCTGAAAAAGTTAGCTGCACAACTACTGGCCCCTCTCTCCTACAAATTATTTTTAATTTATATTTAATAGTTATTTATATCTTTTTTTTTAAATTGCAAGATCGGATAACATGACCCCCTATAAACTATAGTGCACCTAGTAAACTTTTTAACGTGACCAGTGACGTTGGCGCAACACACTCTACGATACCACGGAGGTGTGGGAGACTAGACCTCGTGACCAACCTCTTGCAACAGAAAAGATTTAGCCAACTGAGCTAGGACTCCCACCCAATCAATTAATTAATATATAATAATAAATATAATATTAATATTAAAAATAATATAGGTCTTGAGCAATCTCTTTGATTGCAAAAGTAAGTTTAGTATTGAGATTAGATATTTCTTCTTTGCTCCTGAAAATGTGACGAACTGCTCCGGCTTCTGTTAATTTTGCGACGGCTCTTGGGACGGCGATTCAAATGTTTGGGCGAGATCTCCTCATGCGGACGCTCAGAGGGTAGTCGTACGGTTGGGTTGGATGATTTGGGCGAGCATCCTCCCCGCCTAATTTTCAAGAATGCGCTGAGCAAAGGGGTTTCGGATGGCGCTCATCATGAGGAATCTTCAGATCACAACCGAAACCCTAGATCGCTTGGGAATGGTTGGCAGTCGTTGTTGTTCAGGGCAATGGGGGATACCACCAAAAGCCCCCGTTGTAACCCCCTAACCAGCATCGAAGGCATTCACGGGCATCGCATGGCCTTGAGACTTTGGGTAATGGCAGTGGTGGTGGAACTGCAAGGAGACAACATAAAAGCAGGGAAGGAAAATATAGCAACAAGGAGCCCAACAAGGATTGCTTTGACTGGGGTGGGCCTATTCTCTCCCACTCCATTTCTAGAGTGATGCTTGCTTCGAAGCAATTAGTGATGCACCTTAACACCAAATCTCCTTCAATTTCATGCACACAATTTATGTTCGGAATTTGGTTGATTTACTTTAAAAGATCTCACTATAGAAATAATCTTTAGAGTGGATGGGAAAAGTTGGGTTCAACCACTGGATTATGAAGGTCTCTTTTTTTGTTGTTGGAGGTGTTTCAAAGCAATAGAAAGGAGTGTTTCAAAACCGACCATCTTGTTGCACACTGCCCGATCACAAATCCAAATAAACATGCTCTGTCATATGGTGGAAAGATGTTGCTCCTGAACATTATACTGTGGCTTCAAAAGATCAAAGGAAAGATGGGGCGAGCTTGGATGACCAAAGAAAATCTTACAGTTTGGACAACTCCCTTGTAGTTGGGGTAAATTTGAAGGTGGGAAATGACTTCATTTAAGAAACTCAACAAGGTTGGGTTGGTGGTTTGGAGTTGGGGGTTGACACACAGAGGAATGGTGCACCTGATATTTTGGTTTCACAAGCCACACCAAACAACTGTCATCCACCCAACAACATGAGTGTTGATCCCGTCATACCTCTAACAACTCCTAGACCTCCCCAACAATCTAGAGAAGATTGCAATGAGGCTTGGGAGGTGGTGAAAAGGAGAAAAAAAAATGTTGGCAAAGGCATGGTTGTTTGCCATAACATGCATTTGCGTTCTCACTCTAAAAGCAATGTAAACTCCCCCAAAGAAGTTGGGGGTTGTTGGAAAGTCAAAAGGTATAGACAAAATTACTCCAAATTTGCTATACTAGAGCCTCTATCTTGTGAGAGGCATGTTGATATGCCTCTTTGTGTCTTCGTAATGTTCATATTTCTTAATTAATGTATGGGCTCAGCTACCTACAACTGCTTTTGAATCGATAAAAAATATATATATAGGTCTTTATAATATATCTATCTAAAAATACTGAGAAATGCAAACTATTTTATTTAGTTAAGAGTTATTTATTTTGTTTTTTCAATAATAATGTAATATATCATTGAAATGATGCTCAAATTTTTAAAATGTTAAATCAAAATAAATTATTTACTTTTACTTTTATTTCAAATATGTATTATTTTCAAAATTACCATATTATTTAATATCTAGATCTAAAGTATGAACATTAAGTAGATAAATAAGAAAGGACATGGACAATATTTATTTTATCATTTACTCAATCTATAACTAAAACAAATAATAAAATAAAACAACTCTTAAGTAAATAAAATAAAATAAAATAATTCACCAAATATCACCTTTCACCTAGATACATTAGAACCCATCCAAGGTGTTTGGTCATTAATCATTTTATGTGCATAATTTTTGAATCCTCAATAAATTGAGTAAGTCATTATGCATTAACGATTAGTTGAGATGTTGCTTTACATATTTAAGTAGTGAACTGGCAACCCAGGGCTAGATTCTCCATTGAATTACTATCATGTTGGGCATGCGACGAAAATATTCTCATCCTTTCACTCTCCTTGCACAAGGTTAGGATTCCTGCAAAGGTTAGTGTTTCTATAAGTAAGTCTACCAATTTTTTTCTTTCTACTCATGCCAAAATATCAAAATGGGGAATGCAATTATTCAAAAGGAAGATCACCGAAGAGATCATGTTGTGATCTACAAATTATTGAGAGTATGAAAAAAATTGTATAGCCTACATGCATGGGTCTCTACACAATGGAGGAAGTACTCGGAAGGAGAAATTTTCATTTTTCCTATTACACAAGGTTTTTTTATTCTAAAATTTGTCTTTATAAACAATAAGGAGTTCATCTTATAGGCTTAGTTTGTGGGTTTTTCAAGAAAATTTTCTTCATATCAAGCTTTGGTTCCCTACTTTTGGCCCTCACTCAAATTCATTTTCCTCTAGATTTTCGTGGGTGAGATTGCAGCCTTATCTTCGAATACAATTTTGGGAAACACCAAGTATTTGGAGACTATTAGTAGTAAACTCAAAAAAGTTTGCCACATGTCCAAGGAAACTTTCAAATATTCTTATTCCACATACACACATTTATGTTGAGATTGACTTATCCAAGGATTTTTCTAAAACAAAATTATTTGTTAGTAGGTTATCAAAGATGACAACATTTGGTGGACTATGAGAAGAAAAATAGGTGTAGATATTGCTACTCCACTAATAATCTAACTGAACATAATATCCTAAAAAATTCTAGAGGTCAAGGCTATCTTCACACGTTATCTTGGTGGGAAGGTGTAGAAGTTCATCATCATATTGTTGTTTTGATTGCTCCTCTTAAGGATAATGTTTTGAGTTCTTATGATTCTAAGGTAGCTCATAATTCTAATTTGTCTTTGGAAAATGTGAATGTTTCCCTAGCAAAGGGATGGAGAGTGGTATTAAGGGGTTAGGGACATATAAGGTCTCTATTTATGTTTCTACTTTGGAAAATATTGTGATGAAAACCTCATAGAGTGGTATTAAGGGGTTAGGGACATATAAGGTCTCTATTTATGTTCCTACTTTGGAGATTATTGTGATGAAAACCTCTTAAGAGGGTGGTGTGCATTGAAATAATGTGTTGTAGGTTTTTAATTATACTCCTTTTGACTAAGATTTAATGGCAGTAAAGACAAATATAAACTTGGACTGATGCAAATGTGAACACTCAATGACTCATGGATCCACTTATGTGATATAATTTGTGTTCAAGATATTTATTATTTTAGCTATTTATAGCATGAGTGATATACCTCAAATTTTGGATTAGATCTAGTGGAATATAAGTTACTAGAATCCCTTGCTTTAATATTTTTTATGGCCCTTGGGTGACTAACTTAAGTTGACTTAGAGAGAAAAATTAAAATTAAAATTTATGTATTATATATAATAGTTGCAAATTAAAATAGAATAATTTTGATCTCTCTTTAAAATAGTTTTAAAGAAAAATAAATAAAAATTGATCCTTCCAAAAAATTTAGATAAATACATTTTAAGATATTCATATTAGTTAGATAAGGGTGGTAATTATTTTTTATCATTTATAAAAGGAGGAATAGAAATCTATATTTCATTCTTTCATTTCTAAATTTTGTGTTAATTTTTGTGTATTTTTTATTGTAAATATTTATCATTTAATTTAGATTTTTAAGCATATTTATTGATCATAATATTTGAATTCAAAACTCTATTATATTATATTATGATATCTTAGAATCTCACTACCTAGCTCCTAGGAAAAGCACATATTTGTGTCACACTTTATAAAGGAATCAACCAACAACAAAAAAAAAAATTGAACTTCGACCACATAAAAGTGGTCTTTATGTTTTGAATTTCAAAATGGTGTAAACTAATTAAATGTAGAACTTTTGATGAAGTTTATTCCAATGATTTTTCAAATTTTGAAAAAAATTGTTTTCATTATGTTTTTATCAATTTAAGGACATATTTTAGAATGCTAAAAATTTGAGAAAAACGCGACTTCACGAGCCGTCAAGAAAAAAATTGAAAATAAATCATTTCTCCCTAATTTTTTTTCTCCAAATAGATAACTTCAATATCTTGTGCATGGAAAAAAAATCAAGTTTGATGTATATTTTCTCGTAATAGCGTTTTAAAGTCAAACTTGTCGAAATTTAATAATTTTCACAAGCCGTCAACTATTTCCAATTTTTTTTAATCATTTTCAAAAAATAAATTATACATTTTTGAAGAAGGCTCTCTCCTCCTCTGCTCCATATAGTTTTTAAGAAAATATAATATGTTTTACTATTTTTTTTTTAATTTTTAATCAACCTCTTTTTTAATTTTAACAACCTACTTGCATTATTTTAAAAATAAAATATATTAAAACTAATCAAAATATTAAAAAAAAATTATATATTTGGATTCCCCACTCTAAGCTCTACAAAAGGGTTTTTTTTTTTTTGCAGAAAAATCATTATGTCTAGAGAAATACTTAGTTAAAGTTGAAAGTTTCAGAAAATTCTGAAAAAAGTTAAGTTGGCTACCAACTAAGAGGCCAACTAGATAATTTTGGCCGAAAGGGTATCTATCGAAATGGTTTCAGCCGAAACCCTTTCGATAGAAACCCCGTACATAAAATAAGCCAATTTGAAAGATAAATTCAAAGTTTCAAATGGAAAAATTATATTTTTGGTTTCAACAAAAATTTACTCGACTGAAACCTTGTGTGCCACGTATATGCAACATGGTTTCAACCGAAACCAACTCGGCCGAAACATTTCCGACCGAAAATAGTTTGCATGGGACTATTTATTTGTTCGAAAGTGTGACATAGGTTTGTGCTTTTACCCTCCTAGGACTTTCTCCTTTCTAGATTGAATCATGCTTGTGATGTCATAGGTGTGATCAAGTCCCCAAATTCTAGCATTTCAAGTTTCAAGGTCACTAAATCCTAAGATATAGTCATTAATCATCAATGTGTGCACCAAATAATTCTAATTATAAATCTAGGGTTGTGTACTTAATGTTGAAATATTACTAGGTTGATCAAATCATTTTCTACATTACCCTATGAGAGAAAATAATGCATACAAGATTATAGAATAACCATAATAAAAATATCAAAGACACACCATAATATTACACAAGATATATGCTAGGAAAACCCTTGAGAGGGAAAAACCTATTCTCCAAAAGCATCTATACACAATGTATTATTTAGCAATGAAAACCTTACAATACACTTACAAAGTATCAATGAATACTTCTAAAACATCAATCTCCTCCAATGCATCCTCCATTTTTCTAAGCATGCAACCACACTTCTCATCCCATGCTTCACATATGCACTCAACAAGAGAGATCAATATAAATGATACTCAAACCAATTAGTTAACCAGCAACCTCAACCACTAAACATGTGTTTCCTTTTATAGATTTAAACTCACATAAAACAACCAAGTGCTAAAGGTAAAACCATGTTTCAAAACCATTAAAACCAAAATTTACTTTTTGATACTACCAAGTGGTAAAGGTAAAACCATGTGTTTCAAAGTTATCATTAAACTCAAAATTTAATTTTTGTTACTGAATTTTCTCAATATTAAATATTAATTCCATCCCACATATAAAATATCTAACTAATATCAAATTCAAATTTATAAGTGAACCCAAATAAATATTTAATGTGGCTAAACACATATCCTAAATATGCACCACAAATAAATATTTATTTTATATAATTAAAATAATCATTTCTTGTGTGAGGTGTACAACACTCTTTTCCTAACATTCTCCCACTTGTATGCATTGCATAAGGGTTAATCAATACAATAAATCATCATAGCCATCCATAAAACCACATGAATCTCAAGCATGCTCTTGTGATCCATCAAGATACCTAGAATAACATCTAATGTGATCACCATCCCAATAACAAACTTCTCTCATCCTCTAACATATGTCACCTATAGAAAAAAAGGAATAAGCTAACGGGAAGATGCACCAATCTAGAGAACATGAGCATCAAATTCAAGTGATAACAAAATCTCAAAGCTACTGGGTGAAGCCACAATAGTGGTTTACAATTCAAGTGAGGAAGGAAAACTCACAAAAAATGACCCCAAGGCAAAAAAAGTGATTTTAGGGGTTCGTACGAACATACTAGTTCGACCAAACCAAAAAGGGGTTCACTCGAACCAAGGTTCGACCAAACCCCTTTGAATCTTGGCTGCCAAAAAAACCAAAACAATGCATAGGAAAGGGGTTCGAGCGAACCCCTTCAAAGAGGTTCGCTCGAACCCCTATGGGTTCAAACGAACCCCCTTATCCCTCATCCCTCATCTCAGACACAAAAAAAGTAAAAAAAAATTGGCACTTTGGAGCTCGAGTTAAGGATGAAAATGGAGGAATCTTCACAAACCCAACTAGAATCAGGTAGTCCTCAGAATGAGTTATCCAATGAATATAATTTTAATATGTTTTGGTTTTATTATGTATGTGTTTTTTTAGTTTTATTAAACATAGGTTTTTCACTGAAAATCAAGCTCTTTGTTCTGCACATGTGGAAAAATAGCAGATTATCAAAATAAAAGTTTAAAAAATATGTTTGGGCTGGGTATTGATGTCCTTGATCCCTTAAAAAAAAATAAAAAAAATTGATACATACAAAAAAAGTTATGTTGTATACAGTCCGCCTATGTCTGAATTGCAATTGGTTTGACTTTGAAACTTGATTAAGGAAAAACTATTTAATAAAAAACTAGATATCATAGTTACAAATCTAAATTCGAAAAAATTAGAATTTTATCCTTCATACAAAAAAAATTATGTTGTATACGGTGAGCGTCACTTTTTAAAAATGTTGTTTTATGAAAAAAATAGTTTTCGTGAGAGATGGAAAAAAAAGTGCAATCTAATTCCAAAAAATTTGAAAAAAATAGTTTTAGAATCTACAGACAAAATGTGATGAAACTCTAGTTTGCATCATCTTCAAATTCCTCACGGTTTAGCCACTATAGGTGCCCGAATATGAAGATTTAGTTAAAAATAATCATTTCAGTGTCTAGTTTGGCCAAAAATTGTAAACCACTATTGTGGGATCACCCTACTACCAAATAGAAAAACCCACATGACTATAAATTTCAAACATAGCAAATTCTAATCCATCCAATCATCCATAACTATAATGTATCTAAAATCATCAATAAAACTCATGCCAACAACATATTTAACCCATAAACTATAATCATAAGCTCCATGTATAAAACTTACCGATAAAGAAAATAAACCTCTAGGAACTCTCATTGCATGGGTAATGTCAAATATAAAAATAGATCAAGACATATCAAGTCTACTAATCAACACTCATACCAAGGTTTGGTTAATAATAAAACCATGTAGTAATAAGAACAATCACACATGCAACAAAATTATTGCATAATCTCTCACAACAAGTCAACATATCTCTCCCCAAGTCCACCATGTAAAACCATGTGAACATGAACCTCTGAGAAGAGAACCTAGAATAAAAGAGAGAAAAATTGTAAATCATATCAAATAACATTTCCTTCTACCAACACATCAAAGTGCTAAGTTGTGCCAAGTAAGATCTTCACAATCTCAATTGAAAATTTATAACACCCAACCATTCAATCTCATAGATCAAAAAAGTATGTTTCTCATATAACCAACATGGATGTAAACCTCTTTAAACAAGGAAGATCAAACTAAAATCCATTTTTTAAAAATAGGAATAATCCCAATAATATCTACTAAACTCCTCATCATAAATGACATCATAAAAGAATCATATGCACAAGGAGATAACCATAGAAAATAATCATCAAATGAATCTATTAGAAATAAAAAATCATAGATCAAGATCCATATTCGTGAGAAGACAAAGCATAAAACATAGTGCATCTAAGACGAAGTTGGAAATACCTTAGATGGTTATCCTCTAAGTAGACCAAGAGTGGGGAATATATCAAGATGCAATGAATATTTCCAAGAACAATCTCTTCTATATGTCCATCAAGAAATCATGTACATATCTAGGTGAAGGCTCCTAAGAATTCTTGTTAAAACCTCTATCTAGTAACCATCTTAAAAAATATCTAAACTTGAGAGAAATCTAGCCTCACATAAGTCTCAAATTATCCACTCCAACCAATAAATCCATGCTATGATCTAAATCCAACACCACACTCTCATAAATATCCCAAGAACATGATCAATATACTCAAATACCAAGAGAATTTGTTATCAATGTAGTATGAATCCTTATTGAGCTATCAACTCAACTACCTACTAAAACATGGGAAGACTTCTCAAAGTGTGGGCTTTGGTGAGTTGAAGTCAACCTCCAAAGAGGGTCGGTTCCCTTGTTGCTATCACCTAAAGTAAACTAAACTACTACTTTATTGAAGAAAAAGATAGAGAAATGAATTAAAATGAAATCTAATCTCTACTAAGGTGATGCAATAGATGTTTACTAAGGCTTAAACTATTGTTTACTCACACAAACATTCAATAACTCGTATTTTTAATGCACAACTCTAGATTTAACGTGTTCATGTATAAGTGTTTTATAGAGAGGTCCATGTTTAACAATTGTAGGAAGAAGAGAATGTAGTGTTTTTCACAATTAACATGTGTTTGCACAATAACACAGACTACAACCTACATGGAAACATAATTTTATGTTCAAAGGTGCTAATGATAAGACATGCATTTGAGGATTTATTCTATGAAATCACAAAAATAAATATCAAATATCTAATTACACACAATATAACACATTTTTTGAAATTCAAAATGTTTATTTTATTGATAGTATGGTGTTGTTAGAACAATAAAAAGTCTGAAAATGAACTTGATATTGCTTTGAAATATGAAATTACATTTTTGTTTTTAGTCATAAAATGACTAGTTGTGAGTTAAAAAATAATGTTCTCTATTGAAAGAGCTCTAAAAAAGCTACATACTTCCAAAAAATTGTAAGAATTGAGTCTAAACTATCCCTATGGGTCTCATGTTGACTTGACCCTCTATCCTAATAGTTTTGGCATGACTGAACTACTAACACCTAAGTCTATCGTACAATTATGGACTAAATTATTGCCAATGATTAAAGATACATATAAAGGTGATGGTGTTAAACCTCTTTGGCTTGTTGTTCACACTCTACTTGAGATGTATTGGTGAGTACAACTTTGTGTTGGTCCTTAGAAGGTTTACTTGACACACTTAAATTTGACAAAGTAGCTTGTAGGAGGCCCTTTTCCCTAGGAATGGACAATACATCCCACATTGACATACTAATGTTTTCCTTCTTCATATGCTCTAAAATATTGAAATTAACAACACTAACCTTTTGTTGTCCTTTAAGAATAAAAATGCCTCCTTGAGCTTGTATTGGTGGTGATTGGTTTTTTGGCTACTCCTTGCTTTCCATAGTTTGATTTCTTGGAAAAAATTATATATTAAATGATGCATTATATGGACCAAAACCTCCTTGTTTCACTTGAGGAGCTTGAATAGGCCCCTTATCAGCTTTTTATCCAAAATATAAAAACCCCTTCTTATCCCTTGTGTGGGATGTAATTGATGAATATGGTTGATTCACCCCACATAAATCCTCTCCTTGTCAATTCATCAAAGTTGTTTCATTATGTGTTTGTTCTTGGGGTTCACCTTACTGTAATAGTGCTTTTGGTACTACATTTGGGTACACACTTGAAGTGTTTTGCACCAATATAGCTTGGTTTATCACTCAATTTTAACATGTGTTTTGATTATGAGGTTGATTACATGGAAAACACCACTAATAATCTTGTGCTATATTGTTTTGAAAAAGTACAAGTTGTTTGGAAGAGCTAGTAGTGTTGGGATTATAAGCTGTGTAAGGCCTTGGATTAATAGCTTGCCTTTGACCTTGATTTTTTGGTTGATATGGAGGCCTATTTGACTAATTTGACTACTATTAAGGTTGATATGGAGGTAGGTATGGCCAAATTTTTTTATTTTTTTGCATGTTTAAATTCACCATTTCATTGCCAAATGTTTGTAGGAGGCCTTTATCTCTTGGAATTCAAATGATGATGTTGGAAGGGTATTTTCTTGAGCCAATGATTGATTATTTATTGTTGGCATAGAAATTACATGGCTCTATTTCATGGAAAATGGGCATTAGGGGTCTTGGTGCAATTTTCCCAGCCTAAATAAGGATTTTTCTACCCTTATTGCAATTTCATATGCATTTGGTAGAGTTCTCCCACCAATGGATTGAATCATAACTTAAATGTCCCTATTCAAAGCCCTTAAATAGTAAAAAAATGCATAATCAGTAGAAGGCCTTACCATTTAGTGAAACCTATTCCATGTCTTCTAGAAACAACAGTTGAAATCCATCATATGTGCAAGGAAAGACAATAGTGTGGAAAATGCCTTCCTAATGCAAAATCCTCAGAAGAGAAGTACAAAAGAAACCTCACTTAACAAATTTCATATATTTGAGATGCACATTCACAGAACAATAGGAGAGACAAAAATAAATCACACACACAGAGATAACACTAGGTATACGTGGGAAAACCCTTACGAGAGAAAAACCCACCACACCAAGTAAAGTCACTTTGTATTATAGTAAAACGATTACATATAGAGTTACAAACTTCACTCTCAGATGTTAGCTCACAACAACATCCCCTTGGTCGACCTCCAATTGCAGACTTCAGTTTGTTACATACATTCACTGTTACAATGCTTATAAAGCATACAATGAATTCTCCTCACTCTCTCCAACAACCATTAGGGTATATTTAATTACTTGCTTCACTGACAAGCTTTCTTCATCTCATATTACACCGCCTTCCAACACACATTAGGCCACCCAGCATTAAATTTTGGTTACAGAAAATATTGCTATATTTTCACTCTATCTACCCTCGAGTCAAACTATGCATTTAATGCAAATATATCGCTATCAGAAGATAAAGCTTTCAGCCAATGATTGTTGATTTACAACAATGTTGTAAAATCAACAAATGACATCGTGCCATGTTTCAACACATCATTCGTCCATCGCTTTGACTATCACACCAAACTATCATTATTCCTTGTGCTCCTTCCACTGCACCACCACTCGTCATCCAGAAGACCCCTAAGGTAATGTGGTATATTGCACTATCGCTCAATGGGTGCGAAGCTCTCATGGCATGGCGGTATACACCGCACTAGCATGTCAGAGCTTGTAGACACTTGCAATATGGTGGTGCCATCACACAACCGCCAGATAGCCAAAGGACCCTCGAGGAAAGAGGGTACCTCGTGCTACCACTCGTCAGGTTGAAGGTTCCCCCGGCATGGCGACATCACCGAACTACCGCCAGGCAGTATGAAGTCTCCCGCAGTATGGCGGTAACACCACGCTACCACCAGAGAATATGAAGTCTCCCGCGGTATGGCGGTAACACCACGCTACTACCAGACAATATGAAGTCTCTTGTGGTATGGCGGTGATACCACGCTACTGCTAGACAAACAAGAGACCCCCATGGTATGGAGGTAAACCACGCTACTGCACCTCTTCGACAAACACCTAGCGGTATGGAGGTAAAGTCATGAACTCCAAGGGGAAATCTTCCAAGTCTTTAACAAAGGTTCAAGCCAGCAAGTTGAGGCACGTTTTCCAACAAGCTCCCACTTGACGAAGACTTATTGGCCTCCTCCAAACTCAAACTTAATAAAGATCATAGGCCCTAAGGCCCATCGAATTGGCACACCACTTGTACTTGTCTGTGCTCACGGGCTTGGTCAATGCATCAGCGAAATTCTTCAGATTATCCACCTTTTCTAGATTAACCTTTCCATCATCCACCATATCACGAATGAAATGATACTGTACATCAATGTGCTTCGTCTTGGAAAGGAACGTGGGATTTTTTGCCAAATAAATAGCACTCTGACTATCACAGCAAATCATAATCTTCCCTGCATTAAACCTGATATCTGAACATAAACGCCTTAGCCAAACGACTTCTTTGCAGGCGTTTGTTGTTGCCATATACTCTACCTCAGTAGTAGATAAAGTGACTATAGCCTACTGCTTACTCATCCAACTCACTGCTCCACCAAATAACATGAAGATGTATCCACTAGTGGATCTTTTTCTATCAATGTCCCCTGCCCAATCAGAATCCACATACCCACAAATGCTAAGAGATCTTTGTTATCTTTTTGAGTTTCCATGATAACACAGAGCAAACTCCGAGGTACCCTTCAAATATCTGAAAACCCTCTTCACAGTATCCCAATGCGTCCTTCCTGGGTTAGCTATAAACCGACTAAGAACTCCAACTACTTGGGCAATGTATGGCCTAGTACAAACCATTGCATACATTAAACTACCAAAAACACTTGCATACGGTACCCTAGTCATGTCCTCCATCTTAGCAGAGGACTTTGGACAGTCTTCAACAAATAGTTTCGTTCGTTGCAACACTAGAACAACTAGTTGCTTGCAATCAGTCATTCCAAATCTCTCCGGGACAATATAGATATACTTACTCTAGCTGAGCCAATTTTTTCCATTTTCTCTATCCCTTTTTATTTCCATCCCCAGAATATACCTTGCTGCACCCAGATCTTTCATTTTGAACTTTGTAGACAACTGAGACTTAAGATCATAAATCATAGTCTTACTATTTCCTATGAACAACATATCATCCACTATAGGGTAATAATAAGCACACGGTCACTTTCAGTATTGTAATACACACAATGATCAGATTTTGATCTCACAAATCCCAATGACAACACAAAGGTGTCAAACTTTTGGTACCACATTCTAGGCGATTGTTTCAAACCATACACAGATTTCTTTAACTTGCAAACCAAGCTTTCTTTACCTTTTTCAACGAAGTGCTCAGGCTGGGACATATAAATTTCTTCTTCCAACTCTCCATGGAGAAACTTTGTCTTCACATCCATCTGCTCAATCTCTAAGTCATACGTGGCTGCAAGTGACAAAAGAAATCTGATAGATGTCAACTTAGCTACAAGATAAAATATTTCTCCAT